>JASSUY010028322.1:0-34242 GCA_032466535.1 Forpus xanthops | reverse complement strand
GGAGCGCGCATGCGCGCGGGCGGGGAGCTCCGGGCTCCTGCATCCAGCGCGGTGCTGAGCGCCGGCGGGGATGGAGCGGACAGAGCCCCTCTGAGCACCGTGTGACAGAGCCTCAGCACCCTCACGGGGCAGAGCCTCGTGTCCGCCATGAACCGCTCCTGCTCCGGTCTGAGCCGCTACCCCTTGTCCTGTGTCACCGCAGTCCCTAAGGAAGAGTCCCTCCGCAGCATCCTGTGTGACCCCTGCAGACACAGGAAGGCTGCTCTGAGGTCTCCACGCAGCCTTCTCTTCTCCAGGATGAACAGCCCCCACTCTCTCATCCTATCTCCATACAGGAGGTGCTGCAGTCCCCTCATCATCCTTGGGGCTCTCCTCCGCACTTGTTCCAACAGTTCCATGTCCTTCTGATGTTGAGGACACCAGAACTGCACACAATACTCCAAGCGAGGTCTCACAGAGCAGAGCAGAGGCAGCATCACCTCCCTCGACCTGCTGGTCACACTCCCTTTGATGCAGCCCAGGATACAGTTGGCTTTCTGGGCTGTGAGCACACACTGCAGATGGCTCATGTTCATTTTCTTATCAATCAACACCCCCAAGTCCTTCTCCTTGGGCTGCTTCGAATCTCCTCTCTGCCCAACCTGGAGCTGTGCCTGGGGTTGCTCCAACCTTGCACTTGTCATGGTCAAACTTCATGAAGTTGGCATTGTTCACCTCTCGGATGTGTCCAGGTCACTCTGAATCCCGTCTCTTCCCTTCAGCGTGTCGACCACAACACACGGACGCACAAAGGCACACATGTGCACCCCCGGCGTGTGTCTGCACCTACACACACCCACGTGGATACACATCCGCCCCTTTTCAACCACCTATGTATGTGTGTGCACCCCTACAGCATCCCTACGGGTGTGTGTCCCTGTGCCCACCAACGACCCTCACGGCCCCACTGCCCCAGCCACCCCCACCATGACACCCCACTGAACCCCCCAGCATCCCCTTGTCCAGTCCCTCCCAGTCTCTCCCATATTGGGTAGCCTAGCACTGTTCACCACACAACCACCGTGTTCTGTACTGTCAATTCACCCTCGATACGGTCACACACATCACTGTGACCTCCTCCATGACACCCACAGCCCCTCCAGAATGAGACCCAGACATCCCATTAAAGGCAATCTGATATAAATAGCGATTTACAAAGAATACAAAAATAGAAGGGGCGTGCAGGGCCTGTAGTGCTTGTGTGGGAGCTGCAGCCCCGGTGGGGGCTGGCACCCCCCAGGATCCCCCTGCACCCCACAGCCCCGTCTAGCACAGCCCCATAGAAAGCAGAAAGTGAGCAGAGGAGTTTGGCTGAGGAGCAACAGGGCCTCAGCCAGGAGCAGGGAGCGCTGGGGGGGTCCCACTGCACTGGGGCTCTCCCCGCAGCGCGCAGCACAGAGCTGCTCCCCCCCCCAGAGGGAAAGAAAGTATAAAAGCGAAAGTGCATCAATCTACATGTACTGCCCCAATCCCCAGGGCCTGCAAGCCCCCGAGCCGTGGGGGGGCACATCCCCAGCAGCTCCCAGGCAGGGGGCCAGGCTGCAGGGTTGGGGGTGCCATTGTGGGGGTCCTGGCAGCCCCAGCCCTGCAGGAAGCAGAGACACGGCATTGCGTTCTGGCTTTGGGAGGTTTTGGGGGGATCACTGCTGCACTCTGCAACAGCCCTGTGAGCAGCAGCAGGGTGCAGGGGGTCCCCCTCTTGTACCCATGAGTGCCCCGAGTAAGACAAGTGCGTGTCCCCCAGCCATAGTGGGGCAGAGGGACCCTATGGTACAGCAATGGGGGCATCACAGAGCCCCAGATCCATCCCATCTGGGGACAATGTGACCCCTTTTGAGGGGAGCCCCAAGGCAGGAGGAGTGCTGGGGGGAGCACTGGGGTGCTCCAAGGCACAGTTGGTGAGATGAGTGATGGGTTTAGGCCCGGGGGAGTTAAAGCTGTTGTATGTGCCCCCCCCTCCCCGGAACAGGGGGCTAGGATTGCCAGTGCAGAGCAGGAGAGGCTCAGACCCCCCCAACCCACAGCAGCCATCCTGCTGCTGCCCCGGCAGCTGTTGGGGCAGTGAGTCCCAGCCCCAGAAAGGCACTGGTGGGACAGGAGGTGGGGAGGGGGCTCCACTTTCCCCCCGGTCTATGATGGGGAGAGGTGGGGGCAGCAGGACCACCTATGCCAGCAGCCCCATGCGGGTGACTTTGGCTGAGAGGAAGGTGTGCAGGACGAAGACGATGGGCTTGGGGCAGGAGTGCAGGTCCAGCGCCTGGGGGGGAGATGGAGAGCAGAGTCAGCCCCCCCGCTGTGATGCCAGACCCCGTGGGGGGCACCAGGATCTCACCCCCAGGGCTGGGAGCTCCCAGCCAGTGGTACCCAGCGGATACAGGCAGCCATGATGATGCTGCAGGGATCAAAGAATCCCAGAATGGTTTGTGTTGGAAAGAACCTTAAAGCTCATCCAGTCCCAACCCTATGCCATGGGCAGGGACACCTTCCATACAGCAGCTTGCTCCAAGCCCCTGTGTCCAACCTGGCCTTGAGCACTGCCAGGGATGGGGCAGCCACAGCTACATCAGTGTTAGTGCCCCACCACCCTCACAGTGAATGACAAAGCAAAGCCCACCCAAATCCAGGGCCGAACCGGGCAGCTCCCTTCCTCACCAGCTCCCCCTCGGGGCCCCCGAAGTCAAGGTACAGGGTCCTGATGCCGTCATCTGCAGACATCTTCAGCCTCTCGTAGGGGTAGCGGAACAGGATGCTGCCGCCTGGCTCCTCGCGGCAGATGGTGAAGCCACACTCGTAGTGGATGCAGAGCAGCACCTCCTGCCCACCCAGTGTGCAGCCTGCGGGCACAGGCAGGGCTTAACCCCCTGCCTGCACTGCTGCCCCCCCGGGCGCAGGTCCCTGCCTGGACAGCTGGATCCTGCTGCAGGGAAGAGGGGAGCACGGGGGTGTCCCCCCACCGCAGCACTCACCCACGGTCACCTCCTTGATCAGCTCAGCGGCAGCGTGGCAGCCCTGGACCAGGATGCGAGTCCAGGAGGAGAGGTCCCGGTGCGTCTCCACACGGAACACGTGCATCTCCACACCCTGGCGAGAGCCCGTCCGGGTGGCAAAGGTGAGCTCCGAGCCCAGGGCGGGCGAGCGGAGGCCAGAGCCCGAGTGCACCAGCCTGGGGGGGGGGAAACACACAGATGGGATCTTAGGGGCACAACGGCAGCATCAGGACAACGTTGGCCCACTAGTGTTTCAGTGCCTGTGCTCTGCTCCAGCAAGAGCAGGGTGCAGAGGGTGAGGGTGGATGGATCAGCCCTGCCAGCCCACCTGGTAGCCACCAGCGGGTAGCTGTGGCAAGGGGAGGCCCAGGCATCCCTGGTCCAGGGCATGCCATCGTACAGCAGCAGGTCCTTCTCTGTCACTGCCATGAGGACAGGCCGCCACTGCTGCCGCCCTCCATCCAGGCGCGCCTGCAAAGAGACATGAGGGCACGGTGGGGACCATGGCAGGGCCACTGCACCTATGACCAGGCTGCCCCTAAGCCAGCGGCTCCATGCTGCAGGGCTCCCAGCAGCGTCCATGCGCAGGGTGCTGCTGAGGATGCTGATCTCACAAAACCAAACCAGGAGCAGCTCTTAGGGGACCCCACTGCTGGGGCTGACCTCAGTGTGGTACCTGGGCAGGCTGTGGCTCTCAGACAGTGAATTCATGGAAAAGCAAGAGGGTGATGAAATCTCCAGACAGGAAATCCCAGCAGGAGAAGGCACTGAGGGATGGGAGCACTCTTTGCTGTGTGTCATAGGTTCAACTCTAACAGTTGTATTTCTCCTTCTAGTAGCTGGTGCAGTGCTGTGTTTGGGCTTTGGTCTGAGAACAGTGCCGGTAGCACACTGATGGTTTGGTCTTGCTCAGTGGCACTTACCCCAATCAAGGACTTTTCAGTCTCTGAGGCTTTGCTAGTGAGGAGGGGCACGGGAAGGTGGGAAGGAGCAGAGACAGGACACCTGACCCACACTAGCCAAAGGGGTATCCCACACCACAGCACATCGTGGTCACTATAGAAACTGGGGGGAGTCACCCGGAAGGCCCAGATCACTGCTTGCATTGATATCAGCCAGTGGAGGTGAGTAATTGTACTGAGCATCACTTGTGTTTATTGGGTTTTTTTCCCTTCCCTTTTTAGGTTTATATTCTCTCCCCTTGTTACTTCCCTTATTAGTAAGAGTGGTTTTATATATACTTCAGTTTTATATATCCCTTAGTTACTACACTGTTCTTATCCCAGCCATGGGGTTTACGTTCTTTCGATTCTCCTCCCCATCCCACCCAGATGGAAAGGAGAAAAGGAGAGCAAGAGGCTCTCAGTTACCAGTTGGGCTTAATCCACAGCACTGCAGTGCAGCCAGAACAGCAGAGCCTGGCGTGCAGGCTGGTGATGGAGCTCTCCATCAGCCATGCAGCTGCACCCACAGCCCCACTGTCACTGCTGTCCCACAGCAGCAGCTTCAGCACAGCCCGGGCACACGTACCTGCTCTGCCAGCCATGCGATGTGCTTCACCTCCCTGCCTCCGGCCACGGTGCTGCTGGTGCCCAGCATGGCGTTGAGCTCAGCCAGCACCTGCGGGAGCAGGGCAGTGATGTTGGCGTGCAGTGCCATGAACCAGGAGTGTGCCGTGGCTGTGTCCTTGCAGCGCAGGATCAGGGTGTTCCGGCTGTCCGGCGAGTGCAGCTCAATCAGCCTGAGAGGGGACGGGAGCAGGGGTACCCCGATGAGCCTGTGCCCGGCCCAGCAAACCCCTGTGCTGGTCTGGGGCTCTGGCTGTGCCAGCAGGCAGAGCTGGGGGGCTACAGGTGCCCCTTTTCCATTGGCAGGGCAGGCTGACAGCCACCCCACAGGGTCAGGGGTGCAGAGCACAGCCCTGGTGAAACCACCCAACTTCATGTCAGAGTTCACAGGGGAAGCAGGAGGTCATGGGCAGCACCCAGCCCAGTGCTGGGGGAGTCCATGGGGAGTGGATCCCCCCCCCAGCAACCACTGGAGGTTGGGGGCCCGGGCAGCCCTCACCTGTTCTCCAGGTCAGGCATGCTGAGGTTCCGAGCAGCGAAGCACATCTTCAAGGGGATCACCTTGCGGTCGCGGTGGCCCTGGTGCTGGGGGGAGCCTGAGTCCTCGCTGCCGCTCAGGCTGGGGGACTGTGGGGCAGCCCCCTCCCAGGGCAGGTCTGACACCAACGAGGGCTTCTTGATGTAGGGGGTCACCTCCCGCATGAACTTCACTAGGGGGGAAAGGGAAAGGACAGCTTCGGGCTGGGCAGGGACGCTGCACCCCTATACTCGAGCCCTGCACACCAGAGATGCTCTGACCATGGGGGTGTCGTGTCCCCCTTTGGCACACAGAGGGTCTCAGGCAGACCCCCCCCCCAGCAGCACCGGCACAGCCCACGTGCCAGGGAGCAAACCTGCACTCCCTCCTCATGCTACGGGCAGCAGGGAAGGGGCACCCTCCAGAGCTGGGGAGGTCTGGACATGGGGCCATGGCCTGGAGGGCTCTGCCCTGCTCGGGGACAGAGATGTCCCCAGTGAAGGACGGGCGCCGGCGGCTCATCCCCGTTGCCGGCGCGGCTGTCGGAAGGGGAAGGCGGCTCAGCACAATGGGGCCGGGCAGGAGGTCAGGCTGCAGCCCATCCTGGCTGCCGCATTGCAAGAACGGCACTAGCCAAGTTTCCAGCGCCGCAAGCTCTGACGGCGAGCTGACCCCATGCTGCTGCCTCTGCCTGCCAGCAACCTGCCGGCAGCCTGCCTCCGCTGCCGGCGGGATGAAGACGAGGAGAGCTTGCAGGCAGGACATCCCGGCTCCACACTGCTCTCCAGGCTGGGCAGGAAGGAAAGAGGCACTGCCTCCTATTCCCCCCAGACCATCCCTCCGTGAGCACCACCCAGCCGGGATGAGGCACAGCCCCAGCGAGGCGCCGGCACCATGGAGCCCATCCCGGCCCCGGTGGGGCAAGCAGTGGCCTGGCTCACCCTGCACACGGTGCCACCACGGGCTCACCCTGGTCCAAGGCATCCCACGACGCCAGGGAGCGTCAGTGCAGCCGATGTCAGGGCCAGGATGAGGCAGGAGAGCTGCGAGGAGCGCTGACGGCAGCCTGGGACACGGCCATTGCAGCTGGGGCTGGACCCTCGCCCGCCCGCTACCCCCCGGCACGCATGGCGTGACAGAGCAGCGTGTCCGTGCCAAGCCCCACAGCCCCTCGCCAGCGGAGGAACGCGTTGGGAACAGCAACGCTCACACACCCCGGGGCAGCGGAGAGTTAAACCCAAACAACAGAAAAAGGCAAAGAAGCCGTAATCCGCCGTGAAGTGAAACTCCCCGTGGCGGAGCCGGGACAACCGACGCCTTGCCAGAGAGGGAACAACAGCAGCGATGGGGCCCCGGTCCTCCTTTCGGCAGCTGTGCCACTGCCGGACCCCGCAGTACATGGCAATGACACAGCCCATGGCTCACCCACTGCGCCCCACACCGAGGGGCTCTCAGCCCCCCCGGCCACCTGCCTGGTTTGCTGAGGGAGCAGCGCAGCAGGGTAGGACGTGCTGCCACGAGACGCTTGTCCTTGCTGCGGGCAGCAAATGAGTTAATATTAGCCTCCCGCCGCACTGATCCCGGGATTACCGCCGTCCCGCACACCCCTAATCCTGGCTGGGGAGGGCAGGGACGTGCCGCAGGGCAGTGGCAGGCTGCAGGCCCTGCCATGGGGCTTTCTGCCACATGTGGACAGCCACCTCCAGCACCGGACAGGAGCCTGGCACCCTGCAGGACTCCAGACCATTGTGCCTCAACTCTGCGGTACCAGTGCCAGCGTCCACCGGGACAGGGCCACCAGGTCACCAAAGGGCAGGACAATGGCATCTGCAGCCACCCCTTCTGCTCCTGGTGAGGCCGTGGCCAGAGCACAGCTGCCCCAACGCAGCCTGTGCTGCCCCACCTACCCCTCACCGCAAAGGAAACCCGGTTGCTGCCGGCACCCTTCGCCAAACCTGCTGCAGGAAGCTGCTCTGGCTGCACAGCGATGCCGGCTTAGCACCATCCTCAATGGGGCTGAGCCCCCGTGCACTGCATGGACACCTCCAGTCTGCGCTCAGGCCTGGAGCCCCTCCTGCCTCTGCTCCCTTATCCAGAGCGGAAACACCAAAGAGGCTTCCCCACATTGGCACATGGCTCGGCGCTACCATAGGCCTTCCCCTTTGCCTGCCCAGTGTGCGCCCGCCGGCCGCAGCTCTGCCCGCAGCTCCCAGCACAGGCGGAAGCGCTCCCTGCTCCCAGCACGCCATGTGCCTGTGGGCACCCCGAGAGGACAGCGCCAGATGTGGGTCCCTGCAGCCAAACCCAGTGCCCAGCTGCCGGCCCAGGTGAAGCCCGGCACTGTCCAGGACCCTGCCAGGGCTGCCGCAGCTCCTGGGGCTGGTGAGGAGGGACGTGGTGGGATGGCACAACCAAGGCCTGACCCAGTGCATGCAGGTGCCAGGCAGTGCTGGACAGTGCTGCCAGGCCCTGGGCCAGCTGCAGCCGTTGGATGAGCCACCCCACCGGGAAGGGAAGGGAAGGGGCGGCTGCCGTGGCGCCTGTGCCTGTGACGGAAGCGAAGGATAAACATGCCACAGGGCTGGAGCTCTGGTGGGGCAGGATCAAACGGATGGGAAAGGATGCGGTGGGGAGGTGGTGGACCGGGCATGGTGTCCTGGCAGGACTCCTGCTGCTGTTGACAGCGGCCCTAAACCAGCGGGTGTTTAAACACCGAGCCCAAGGACACAGCTCCATCCCGGTCCTTACCGCTGCCCTGTGCCAAGGAGCCCACCTGCCTGCACTCATGCTGGAAGTGTCCAGCACCAGCACCAGCCCCATCTGGTACAGGTGATCAATTCCAGCACCCAATGGGCATTGTGTCCACAGAGCAGCTCCACGCACCAGAGAACAGGATGCCGTGTGTGCACCATGGACCTGCTTGGGACACTCTGACCCACACAACACAAAGGGCTTGTGTCCTGCCAGCTGCCTGGGGCACAGCACCCCATAGCACAAGCCCTGTGTGCCGCACACCAACAGGGCAGGCGGGTCCTGCCTGAGCTTGTTGAGCTGCCGGGAACAGGTTGGGCAGGAGCTGGTGGCTCCATGAAGCCAGCCCCAAAACGGCTGTACGGTGGGTCCAGAGCCCCCACGGACACGGGCAGACCCCGACACCCTGGACTGAGCCCTCCCGGGGCTTCAGGAGGCACAAGTGCCCACCCTGGGGGCTCTGTCTTTGAAGATTGGGAGCACTATCCATGGGGGGACACGACAGCCAGGGGACCCCAATTCTGCACCGGGGGACCCCAGCTCTGCCCACGGGGACCTCAGCTCTCATGGGGGACATGGTCAGTACAGACTGCCTATCCTTGTTGTCAGCTGGGAGGGGTCCCCATCCCAACAGAAGCAGGAGCACCCCTGCCAGGGGAAAGGACACACGGTCCTTGTCCCCGTGCCAGGCGGGGGCACAGCGAAACACAGCAACAGGGTTGGGAGCTTGGGGACACACACATGTACCGTGAGAAGGGGGGGGAGAACGGGGAGAGTGGGGTCCCGCAACCGAAAAAAGGCCCAAGGAGGGGTCCAGGAGCCCGGTGACAGCAGGCAGGGAAGTGTTGTGAGCCCCGGTAGTGGGGCTGGGGGACACCCGGGAGAGGAAGGGGCCGGTATGGGGAACGCGGACGGGGCTGGTTCAGTCAGTACCTTCCAGGATGACTTCCCTCCCGGCACGCTTCAGCGCCTGGACGGCTTGATCGTGAGTAGCATCCCGTAGATCGACGCCGTTAACGGCGAGGATGGCGTCGCCGAGCCGGAGCGCCCCGCTCCGTTCCGCCGCCAACCCCGGGAAGATACGTGAGATGAGCACCGGCATACGATTCTCCCGACCTCCCTTGATACTGATACCGAGCCCTCCCGCCTCCGCCTTCACCACCCGCACCCTCCGCACGCAACCGGGCGCTGCCTCCGGGTTTCCGTTAACCACGCCGTTAACCACCGCCGCTTCGCAGCTTCCCGGTTCCGCCGTTAAGCTCAACGCCTCTCCGCTCAGCTCCGCCGCTACCCGCACCCAACGTTCCCGTAACAGCAGCTCCAACAGCCCCGCTTTGCAAGCGCGGGTCCACACGGCCATGCCGCCGGTGATGCCACCGCGTACCGGGAAAGGGGGCGGGCTCTACCGAGGGGGCGTGGCCATGAAAACACGCCCCTCGCCCGCATGGCGCGCCGCGATAGGCCGCACGCCGAAGGAGAGGCGGGGCTAAGACGCTCCGCCCCTCTCCCTTGTGGGTCCAATGGCAGCAGAGGCGGCTCCAGTACCTCAGCTGTGATTGGCCTTTCGGGAGGGAGGGGCAGCGAAGCTCCGCCCTGCGGGCGATTTCCCGCCCCCGCGCTCCATTTCCCGGGCTCTGCCCAAAGCCGCCCCCCCCCAATTCGTGTCCCGGAGCCCCCCGGTCGCTATCAGCGGCGGTGCGCGGCAGCACCGGGCAGTGACCGCCCCGGACCGGGAACTCTGAGTGCTCGTGCTCAGCTCTGGGGCCCTCACTACGAGAGAGGCAGTGAGGGGCTGGAGGGGGTCCATGGAAGGGCTGTGGAGCTGGGAATGGCCTGGAGAACAAGTGTGGTGGGAAGCAGCTGAGGGACCTGCGGTGGGTTTGGACTGGAGAAGGCTCAGGGGGGAACTTACCGCTCTCTACAACTGCCTGAAGGGAAGCTAGAGGATTTGGGTGGTCTTCCCTCCCAAGTAAAAGGGATAGGAGAAGAGGAAACGGCCTCAATCTGTGCCAGCGGAGGTTTAGACTGGAGATCAGCAATAATCTGTTCCCCAGAAAGGTGGCAAGGCGCTGGAACAGGCTGCCCAGGACAGTGGTGGCCATCAATGACACAGCTTAGTGGTGGCCTTGCGGTGCTGGGGTAAAGGTTGGACTTGAAATTCTTAAAGGTCTCTTCCAACCTGTTTGATTCCATGATTTCTAAGAGAACTGATCCAACCAGCTACTCCTAGATCCTTAATTTCCCCTCCCTCATTAGGGGATGGGTGTCCATACACCTACCAAACCACTCGGCTGCTGGCCTGCATAGGAACCTAGGACACAGTGCTGAGAAGGTGGGAGATCAGGAATGCTGCCTTGTCCCTGGGAGGATCACCAGCATGGGAACACCACGAGCAGGATGCATCCTTAGGATCAGGCCAGCACCCACCTGACTCCTGGAACACCAGGGTAGCCCGGCAGGGCAAAGATGAACCCACAGGTATACAGCACAGTGGGGTTTATTTTGTACAGCAATCTAGGACAACAACATACACAGTTTCCATGGGGCAGAGCGGTTTGTTTTGCTCTCAGGTGCCAAATTTCTTCTGTTGGGTGGGCAGTGGGAGCTGGGTCTTGATGTCCATGATGGGCCGCTCCACCATCACGAGGCACTTCTCGTCCAGTAGATCCGCAAAGAGCAGAGGCTGTGAGGCACAGAAGGGGCAGGAGATGAGATCCAGGTCCCCTCTGCCTCGGCATCCTGGGCTCAGCCACACAGAGCAGACACTGATTGGGGCTCTGCCCACGAGACCACAGCAAGTGGTTATGCTGAGACACAGACTGAGAGCTGCTCTGCTGCTCGGTGCTGGCACAGCACTGGGAGCAACTGGGCATGAGCACAGGGATCACAGGGACCATAGGCACACGGCACCCCACTCAATGACACAGCACACACGCAGCAAGGCCATCACATACCTGGAACTTCTTGCATATCTTAAAGGCGTGGAGCTGCTGCTGCCTGGCGCTCTCTGGGAGCTGCTTCAGGATGCATTGGTTCATCAGGAGGGCACTGTTGTCTGGCAGGGGCTGAAGAGTGCACAGCACGTGTCAGCACTGCCCAGCTCACCAGTGCTCCCAGCAGGGACAGGTATCAATGGCCAAGGGGAACAGACCCAGCCCTCCTGACCGGGCACACAGGCTCACCAGGGACTTGTCAATGATGCAAAACATGTAGGTATCATGGAGCAGGATGTGCGAGGGGTTCTTGGGGTTGAAGGTGATGTGGGTGATGGGGCAATCCCTCTCCAGCCAGACCTTGTGCAGCCCGCTCTTCTGCACCATGCGGCTCCAGTCCGTGTACTGCTTCTCAGGAATGCTGAACTCAAACAACTGGAGAAGCAGAAGGGAGAAGGCCTGGTCCTCTCTGGCTTCCCTCCATGCTGGTGCATGGCAGCCCTGGCTCCAGCCAAGCTGTGAGCCAGACAGTGGGTCCCTGCTCCTGCCCGGAGCAGCAGTTTTCTCATGAGACCAGAAAGCTTCCAGGTCAGGGAGAGACACAGGGAAGGAACTGAGGCCATGAGGGGTGGGACTGGGATAACTCCTACCTGCTGGTCCGAGTAGGCAATGACAAGGTTGTTGGTGACGGGGTGGATGGCAAGAGCTGTGACTGCGCAGCTGTACATGGGCACCGTGCAGTGATGCTGCAAGGCAGGAGGACAGCATGCTGATGGGAACACCCAAGGCTGCCTCCAACCCCCCTTCAGACACACACCACAGCCCTGCTCCATGGATAAAGCCATGCCCCTTCTGCAGAGGGGATCTACACACCAAGCCCACCATCACCTGGACCCTCAAGGCAGGAGGCAGCAGGGCCCTTACTGCAGCTCCTGCTCCTACCTTTAAGCGTTTCAGCTTGTAGATGTGGATTGCCCAGTCCCCACTGACTGCAGCCAGCCAGCGCCCATCTGCACTCAGTGCCAGCAGGTAAACAGCCTCAGAGGACCCTGTGGAAGCACCATCACCAGATGTAACGGCTGCTTGAGCCTTCAAAGAGCCCCAGGCCTACCACCACGGCACATCCAGACCCATGCCTTTCCCCTACTGATCTGCACCCCGCTCCCTACCTATACAGCAGCACAAAGGGCAGAGGGGGAAGAACACACACACCACAATGCAGGGAAAGGAGGATGCCCTCAGTCCTGCAGGGGAGGGATACAGGAGCCCAGGGACCCCCACCACTTCCAGCCCCACCAGTTCCCCCCAGCCCAAACCTGACGGTGGTTGAAGCGTGTGCAGGTGTCTGCAGCCCCCCGGCTCTAGGAGCAGGACAACGTGGACAGAACCTCGAGCGGAGGCAATGAAGAGGCTGCTGGAGTCAGAGGAGAACTGGAGCTGGTAGGCTGGGAGCAGCAGCTTTGACACTTTGGGGATCTTGAGATGAGAAGAAAACAGCACTGGCAGCCACCTACCACTGCCACCCTCATCCCTGTGATGACACTGACCATGCCCCAACCCCACAGCCACCCATCACCCGTCCCTGCATGGGGCAGCCCATCACCCTCCTCACCTTCTCAATTCGGACACCGTCATCTTCATAGTGCACACGGTAGAGGTGGAAGCGGGAGGCTGTGGCATAGGTGACCCAACTGCCACAGGGGGACACGCAGCTACAGTAGATGTGCTCCGGGCCCTGGAAGTGCAGAGGTCCCAAATAGGGTCTGTGAGATCCTCACAGCCAGGCAAATGGGGTCAGCTACCAGAGGAAGAGCAGAGGGGTGGCCACAGCAGACCCCAAGCCCCAGCTCAGCCCTACCTTGCTCTTGAGCTGCACGAGGTGTTCAGGCATGCTGCTCAGGGGAAGGACATCACCATCCTTTCCTGGGTCAATAAGAAACCACACGGTACATCAGTGATGGTGTGAAAACACATGGGTCTCCATCCCACAGGACCCAAACTGCGGGGAAACCACAGCTGGGAATCATGGAGAGCAGCACCCAAGGGAAAACCAGACCGTCCCCCAGCCTCCCCTAAGGCTGAACCCCCCAGCGTATGGCCCAGCTCCCCTGGAAGCACAAGAAGAAAGCCCTGGCATATGCCACATTGGGAATCACAGCCCTGCTCAGGGCCATCCCTACTGCAAGGCCATGTGAAGGAAGGGACCTGAGCTAAGCCACTCTGCTGCCCAAGCAGCAGGACAGCTTTTGCCTGAAACCCAGCACAGGCTCTGCCACACGGCTTGCACTGGAAAGCTGGGCCTTGCCACTCACCCGTCCCATTGGTGGAGCCAAGTCTCCAGAGTTCCAGGTGCTGGGAGAACTGGAAGAGGAGCAGCCGGGCTTCCCTGGCACAGGAGACAAGGCGTCGCTGTGTGCAGAACAAACCATCATGAACCCACTGGCATGAAGGGCTGGGCCAAAGCTGAAACGCCCTGGGGTGCCAGAGACTCCGGGGTGGGGGGGAGAGGAACGACTTGTGTCCCATGGAATGGGAGCATGGAGATGGAAAGCCAGCAGGACCAGCAAGACGAGCTTGCCAGCATCTACACCCTCGGTGGCAGGAGCCTCCAGACGTGCCAGGGCCAAGGAAGGGATCCAGTGGGGCAGGGAGGACCAACCTTCTCCCACAGGAAGAGCCAGCTCTGCCAGCCTGCCTTGGCTCAGGGCAACACTCACGTGGGGAAAGGTGAATTTGCGGAGCACTGCCTCGTAGCCTTTGTCCTGCATCTTCTCCATCAGCGGGCGGATCACCAGTTGGGCATCCAGGCCTGGAAGCCAAGCGTGGGTCAGCCACAATAGGTCTGGGGGCAGGGATACTCAATCCCTCCTGGCTACCACAGCCCGTCCTACCCCCGGAGATGAGAGCTGTTGAGCTGTGTGCCACAGCTCGCACGTCATGGGTGTGAAAGTGGAAGGGCTTTGTCCGTATCCAGCGCTTCTCCTGACTGCTCAGCTTCACCGGCAGCAGCTGGAGCTGGTACGTGGCCCCGGCTGAGGTGCCCACGATGATGCTGTCTTCTTTCTGGTGAGAGAAACAGGGAAGGGGTTTACGTGTGCAGAATGGAAAGGAGAAGGCACTGCTGGGAGGCAGACAGGGCCAGCAGCCTCGCTCCCAGCCCCAGAGCACTGAGCCAGGCAACTCCTGCCCCAGCACACCGAAGCCTGGGAATGACACAGGAGACTTCCTTACCTCCGACACAGCCAGCGAGAGGACGGCTGAGTTGCTGACGGTGTGGGAGTCCAGCAGTGTCCCTTGCTCCCAGTCCCAGAACTGCACCCTCCCGAAGGAGTCTGAGGTGACGACAGTGCTGTTGGAGAGGAAGGCGATGCTCCACACGATGCACTCTTGCTTCACCTTCTTTACGTGGTAATTCACCATGATCCTTTGCACAGTTTGGCCTGAGACAGGGGACGGATGGTTTGGGGTGACAACAGGTTCCCCCCCCAGTGCTCGGCCGGAGCTGACAGTCCCAGGGGCCAGGCTCAGCTCCCAGAGCACAGGTTACCTGAACAGACATCGAGCACGCGGAAGCTGTCGATGGAGCCGGCTGCTATGTGTGAGTCCAATGGGTGCCAAGAGAGACACAGGACACGGCCTGCAGGGAAGGAAGCTCCAGATGTGTTCCTGTGGTCTCGCAGCGCCTTGGTCACCAGGATGGGCAGGAAGGACAGAGGGAAGATGCACTGCAGTACTGAGCGTTCCCGGACTCACCTTTCCGCCTGTCCAGATTCTGCTCAAACTGGATCCCACCAGGTACAACCTGGAACAGCTTAACGGAGCCGTCATCGCAGCCGATCTGCGGGAGGGTTGGGATCAGCCCCAGCGGGATGCTTGGACCCTCACCCACTGCATCCTCCTCCGGGGCTGTGAGAGCCACCGCAGCCCCGACGCACTCACCGCCAGCTGCGTGCCGCTGCTGTTGACCGCCATGCTCCAGACGGGTCCCCCGCAGCCATCCACGGAGCACGCCACGCACAGCCCGCCCAGGTCGTACTCGGTGATTTCCCCGCTGAGCCCGGCCCCGAAGAGCCGCTCCCCCGCCCAGCACAGCGCTTCCACCGAGCGGGCCTCATGGCCGGGGATCACCTGCGGACGGACACCCGTTACCCTCCGCTCCCACCCCCGCTGCGGCGCTGCCCTCGGCCCTCGCCCTCACCTTCTCCTGGAAGTAGTTGGCGGCGAAGTTGTAAACCTCGACGGTGCCGTCGGTGCGCGCCAGGCCCAGGCGGTCGCTGCGGGGCTGCCACGCGAGGCAACGCACGCCCGCGGGCACGAGCCCGAAGAACCGTACCCGGTGCACCTCGAACTCCCCCATCGCGCTCCCGCTGCCCCCTCCCCGCTCAGCGGCCCGGTCCGTGTCCCGCAGCTGCCATGGCCCCCGGGAAGAAGATCACGGCGCGGATCAAGAGGACGCTGCCGGTGCGGGGCCCGCAGGCGCCGACGCTGAGCGAGCTGATGCGGTGGTACTGCCTCAACACCAACACGCACGGCTGCCGCCGCATCGTGGTGTCCCGCGGCCGCCTGCGCCGCTTCCTCTGGATCCTGCTCACCCTCAGCGCCGTCGGGCTCATCATCTGGCAGTGCGCGGAGCTCCTCATGAACTACTACAGCGCCTCGGTGTCCGTCACCGTCCAGTTCCAGAAGCTGCCCTTCCCCGCCGTCACCATCTGCAACATCAACCCCTACAAGTAAGCTCGGGGTGCCGCGGAGGGTGAGCCCCCCGCTGGGCGTCCTCTCAGCCCATCGCCAAACCTCCTCTGCGCCGCGCTACGCGGTCGTGCTCGCCCGGGTTCCCCTCTAGGGCACTTTGAGTACCACATCCCCGTCTGTGCCGGTGCTCTTCCCGCACGTGTGGGTTACACACACACCTTGCCTGCTCGGCTGGACTCAGTTGATTTAGTCTCAGTTCCGGATAGTCTCTGCTCGGCTCCGCGGTTCTCTTCAAATCCCCATCTTTCCAGGACCCAAGTTCCAGGATTACAAACAACGGCATCCCCTGAATAATGGAAAAGGAATGTCTATCACTCTTACATTGCCTCTTCCTTTCCCTATAGGATGCTTTGACATTATCCATCAGCAGCACTTTTTCTTATGCCGTATCACATTTTACATCAATGTTCTGCTCCCAGCTGCCCAGGCTGGCCCTGTGGGTGATCCAGCTCCCCAGTGCCTCTTGGCATAGAGGCAGAAGCCTTGTTTCCACACGCTTTGCCTCCTCAGGCTTGCTAACACAACCTCCAGGGAGCTTGGGAGTCTTTGAGGGCTCTCACTGTAGCTTAGTCTTGACTTTGCTTTTTGAGGTCCTTCTCAGAGCTGTGCCTGCTCTGATGTGGATCGATAGGGTGGTGAGAGATCCATGTGAGTCTGTGGCAAAGAGTTTTGTCCCAAGTGATGTGATGCATAGTGCAGCGGGTGAGGTGTCACTTCTTACTATGTTGTTTCCAATGCAGGTACAGTGCCATGAAAGACTATTTATCTGAACTGGACAAAGAGACAAAAAAGGCTTTGGAGACTTTCTATGGATTTTCGGAGGGCAAGCCCAAGGTGCGCCGGTCGGTGGATGAGTGGAACAGCTCAGGGAGCGACTTCTTCCAGCAGATCCCTCTGCTGAAGTTTGAGGACTTCTCTAAGACAGTGACTGACTTTCACAGTGGCCAGAAGAGGAAAATAGAGGGCAGTGTCTTTCACAAGGATTCATCCATCGTGAACTCCGGGGATTCGAATGATATCATTGGCTTTCAGCTGGTGAGTGTCACTCTTCTTGGCCAGCTGGTTCCTTGTGGGGCAGCGAAGGGGTGCTTTGGGTTGATGTCCCTTGGCCAGTTTTATTGCTTCCTCAGGTGGCTTTATAGTGAGTAACCCTCCAGCTGCTCTTCTGCCCAGGCCTCTGTGGCTGCCTGCAGATTCAGCTCCAGCTCCCTGGAAGAGAAATACCTTCCTAAAGTCTGCCCAAATAGACTTAGTGCTTCCCATGACCTTTCCTTTGGGCTTGAAACGTTTGATCCTGTCACTTAGCCCTGAATGAAAGGTCTTTGCTGGCCTTTGTCCCCTTGGTGCCACTCTGACTCCATGCGTGCGTTGCTGGGGGTCACCCATGCCTTGTGGAACACTTGATTTCATTTCACCTGAAATGCTTTTTCCCCTTTGTAATTATCAGTGCGATGCAAACAACAGCAGTGAGTGTGCACTGTATACATTCAGTTCTGGTGTTAATGCCATCCAGGAATGGTACAAGCTGCATTACATGAACATCATGGCACAAATTCCCCTGGAGACTAAAGAAAAATTGAGTTATTCTGCTGATGACCTCCTACTGACATGTTTCTTTGATGGCCTATCTTGTGACAAAAGGTCAGTGCACAGAACATCCCTCCAGCTTAACAGCTCATTTCCAAGTACATAGTATGTAGGAATGGAATATTTGGTGTTTGCTGAATCCTGGCAGGAAGCATTTCCAAATGAAAGCCAACATTTGCGTCTTCATCAGCTTTAATTATGCTATTTAATTTCATTTATCCTCATGTTCTGTCCACATGTCATATAAACCTGTGGGGTTTGGCAGAATCTAATCCCCGTTTGTGTTGGTGGCAGTGCAGTTGTGTGTGCCGGCAGGAGCAGTTTCCCAGTACAGTTATGGAGCTCAGACTACACCTGTACCTGGCTTCAGTGGTTTTCCCATTGCCAGGAGCAAGCTGCCCTGTACCGCTCACTCTTTAATTGCACAAAGGCAAAACATCTTTGCTTGGAATGAAGACGTTTGCTGGAGGGGAGGGGATGCTCAGAAGAAAGACATGAATGTGTTTGAATGAGGCAGGTGTGTGCTCAGCTCCCCTGTGCAGCAGCTCTTCTGAAAGCCAAGATCCATGTTCCTTTAGACCCTTGGCTGCTGAATGAGAGAGGACTGTGTCCCTTCCACCACCACCTTCATCCTGGTGCTGTAAATCCACTTCCGCCCCCCCTCAGCCCCCATTCTCACACAGCAGCCTCCTGAACGTTTCAGTTCCTGGTGCTATTAAACCAGATCATGTTTCTATGTAGTTTCAAGATATGAGGAAAAGGATACACACTTTTCAGCAAAATAAATCACCAACGACAAAAAAAGGGGAACATCCCATCCTGCCACATCTCTGCCAAAGCAAAGAGCCCATATCTGCTGATTTGCTCCCGCAGACAGTGAAAACTGCTGAGGGCAATGTGACAACACTTGATTTCTTGCAGGCACTTCACCCGCTTCCATCACCCCCTGCATGGGAATTGCTACACCTTCAACAGCGGAGAAAACGGGACGGTGCTGAGCACCTCCACAGGCGGCAGCGAGTACGGTAAGAGAGCAACCGGAGGCTGAGAGCTGCTGTCAGATAACAGTGGTTCAGTGAACTGGATCCCACTGGAGAGTGATTGATGTGTTGGCTCTAGATGTGCAAGCAGATTGGGGAAATGCTTGTTTGAACTAGTGCAAACCATTGCCAGAGAATACAAAGATAATATCATTGCATCACTAATGTTTTCCATCGGGAATTACGGCTGCCCAGTTATATAACTTTTTAAAGTAAGTTTCAACCACCTTCTACAGAGGCACAACTTGTTCACTGGCCTTGGGGCCACAGAAGGACGGTGCTTGCTGCAGGGGTCTCAGTCTAGCAGTTACTGGCTGTTACAGTTCTACTTAAGGCCAGATAACATTAAACACTGTTGCCCTCCCTGCTCAGAAAAGCGGCTCTGGCTTCTGGTGTAACTCTGCTCCTGCCTTGCCTCTGTTCTTCAGGACTGCAGGTTGTTCTGTATATAGATGAAGCAGACTACAACCCCTTCCTGGTGACATCCACAGGAGCCAAGATCATTGTCCATGACCAGAATGAATATCCCTTCATCGAAGACATTGGCACAGAAATTGAGACTGCAGCAGCCACCTCCATCGGGATGCACTTTGTGAGTGAGAGCAGTCCCGTGTCTTTTGCCCCTTCAGACAGGTGTAAATATGAACCAACTGCTGTTTGAACATGGCCAGCAGCTGGAAGGCTCTAACACCTTACACTTGAGCAGCTGAAGTGCCCTGAGGAAATCCTGTGATAGCACTTTTTGGAACATAGCCTTCCTTTGCATGGAGGCTGTTGGAAGATCAGGTCTCTCTAAGCCAACCAGCCACGGGGATTTTGTTTGTTCTCCTCCTCTCCTACCCCTTGGCTTTCCAGGGGATTTTTTTGTTTTGTTTTCACAGCAAAATCCACAACCACAGAAATGTGTTAAGTGCCTCCTTTCGCTTTGGCAATCAGCAGCTGAGTTCGCATCCCACGCAGGCTCTGGGGTGGAAGGGAAAGAGCTGGAGCTGTGGGTAACCTGCCTTAGGGTCAGGTCTGCAGTACAAGCCCTGTAGCTATTCTGTAGGATTCTTGCTATCCCAGCTGTAAAAGCGCCTCGTGGGCAGTGACTCTGCATTTGCCAGCTTAGTGAAGCATTCCAGTGAGGGCTGGGAGAGCTGCAGCTCCGAATTTCCCCTATTGGTGTAGTGCAGACAGGGCATTTGGCCCAAGGGGCTGCTTTCCATGGCAGAGTAGTGAAAACAGAGCCATCTGGCCAGTCAGACCTTCCCCTTTCATCTGGATGGCCGTTAAGTGAGCAGTTTAGTTCTGCCTTCTCTTCCCTGATGATGGGTCTGGTGCTTCAGCCAGCCCTTATCTATCCAGGCTGGGTGTGCCAGGTCGAGCTGGACCCTGCATAAGAAAAGATGGAACAGGGCTGATGTTTTTAAAGTTTGCAAATCGTTCACTATCTTCCAGCTCTCTAGAAAACGGGGCAGCAACCCCTTGGGGTCTGACCAGCAGGATAAATGCTGCCTGGGAAACAGAGTGACTAGGAGGTATTGGAGCCAGGACGGCATAAAGGAGGCAAAGTCTCACAAGGCTGTTTCCTTTGTAACTCTTCTACTGTACAGGAGACAGTCACTGCAGGCAGAGCCTCAATATTTAATGCAACATTTTCCTGGCACAGTACATTTGGACTGTTGCATACAGAATAAAAACCAAAACTGAACCTATCTCAGTGGCTGTGTTTAAAAGATTTGGCATGAGGAAGTGATGCGATTGCATCCTAACATAACAGCCAAGAGAGCAGCTGGACGCAGCTGCTGGACTCAAAACAAATAGCTGTGATCACTCCAGAGAGCCATCCAAGGGGGAGTCACAACTGTCAGAACAGGGCTGCCCCACTAAGGTGCTGGGTCAGTCCTTGTACCCACACCCGGGTATACAAAGGACACAACATGTGCCATACACAATGCTGCTCACTACAAGCTTGAACATGGCAATCCATGTTTCCCAAATGCAAACGTCAGTGGCCAGGTTATCTCTGCTGTATTTCTGCTGTGTAGTGGGACCTACCCCCCATCTCCTCCAAAAATATTCCAAGATGTTTGGAATGCAAACAAGGCATTGTTTGGTAGGAGTTTCAGTGCTTTAGTTAAATATTTAGTTTGGAAATTATTTCAGTACCTGAATGAATAAGTAAGCTCTTATAGGAGTACAAGCTACAACAGAAAAGTTCTATGCAAAGGATCTATCATTTGATGGAAGATGCTGCAGCAGACTGAGGCAGGTCGCTGTCCCTAGGTTGTCTGTGGGAGATAAAAGCATATTAAAAGCTGGTTTCATTCAGCTTTCAGAAGTAATCCATCCATAATATTGAAACCACATGCTTGTGTCCCCTCCAAAGAGATCTGAGCATCTTTCTGAAGGATCTGACTTGTGCCATGCATGTCAGCTCCTTCAGAGCTGCACCTATTGCTGCAGACAGAAGTGGTAATTAGCCATCAGGTTTGACCTCAGTAACCTGCAGATCCATAGTCAGTGCCTGAGGGTAAGCAGGCTTTTCTCAGGTTCCTACTGAACTGATCCTTTTTATGTTCAGCCCCTAATTTGAAACTCTGTAGAGAAAGATAGGTGAATGGATCCTTAAATGGGTGTCATTTCTTGTGGTTTCAGGCCACTTTCTTTGTTATGAAGTGAATAATTACCGAAGGAAGATAAGAAGGGTTCGGAGCAGCGGGCTGCAGGAAGCAATGGTGCAGCCTAAATCAGCTCTTATGAATTTGAGGGCTCCCAGCCTGGTTTCATCAGACCTCTCAGGCACTTGGCATTTCAGAGCTCTCTGTCTGGGCAGAGATTGCAGAACAGGAAAAGGTGTTGGCATTTATCAGAGAGGAAGGGTCAACCAATACCTGGAAAAAGTCCTGAAGGTGATGCAAACATTTGATTTGGAGATGTTTTGGAGAGGTGCTGTTGAGCACTGGCAGAGCCTAAAGTGCTCTTTTAGCCGTGGAACAGGGCAGCAGCAGCCTGGGAAGGTGGGTTTTCACAGGAAAGAAAACAAAACCCAACCAGCAGCCCCCTTCCCTCAAAACACAAACACATCAGGGTAAACCGTGCCTCTAGGACTGAGCAATGGTACATATGAATACTGTGCTTTGGAAGATCCTCACTGCTTCGATTGTAGCGCTGTAGCATTCCTGCATAGGTTTTCAGGGAAGGCAGTGGATAACTCAGGCAGAACTGTGTTTTGGGAAATGGAAATGACAAACAAAACAACCCCTTCTTCTGTCAAGTGACTGACAAATCGTTTGAGATGGCAGAAGCTAAAGGCGCTGCTCAGACCTGCCCCGTCACTCAGTTTCCGAATTGTGATGAACAGCCACTAAATCCTGTGGTTTCTCTGAACTCCATAACCAAGGTTTGTTCTTCCCTGGTTCTCAGACTCGGTCTCGCAAGCTGAGCAAACCCTACAGTGACTGCACGGAGACCGGGGCCGACATTCCAGTAGAAAACCTCTACAACAAGAGCTACTCACTCCAGGTACATCTGCTGCATTGGTTTTACCAGTTGCTCAAAAACCACCTTCATAAAGAGCTTTCTGATATTCTGGGGATTGTGAACAGTGCGGGCGTGGGGCCACTGCCTTTAACCACTGATGTAAAATACCACAGCGCTTTTTAGAACCCAAGTTTTATTCCTAAGTGGTTGATGTTTGAAGTTCCCTTAGGCACCCTGCTAGATAAAGAAAGAACACGAGCTCATTAGGCAATTTTCAAGCAATGTGAGACTGGAAAATATTGGCCAAGTAAATGTTGCAGCTTAGTAACCCTTGAAGCCAGAAATTGTGACCTTTAGGACTCCCAAGAGTAGCAGATACCATCTAATCAGTATCCAGATAGCAGGATGTTTGTTTGCAGAGTAAGTTTCCACTAATTTTGCATGGTTTCTGTAATTGGGTCCTCCTGGAGGGTGTCAGTTGTTGTAGCACTCTCCACTTGAAGAATTGCAATTATATCAGCTGTTGCCTACTGCAAAGCCTGTGCCTAGAATGGGTTTTGGTTTATGGGGTATTATGCCTGAGAGCTGCTGTGATGCATTGCCAGTTAGCATAACAGACATTATCTCAGGTTTTAATAACAGTACTACACTGAAACTCAGTGCTCAGGAGGGCTGGGACTGGGACCAAAAGGCTCGACTGGGACTTCAAAAGGAGAGCTCAGTTCCTGCTTGTTCAAACCCATTAAGAGTTTTAGCTCAAAACACTGACTCTGCTGCCCAATAATCCTTAAAACTTCAGGTCGTCAAATAGGCACCAGCGCAACTTGGTCAAAGCTGTGAACATTTTCACCAGTGAGTCACTCCCCACACCTAGTTGTTGATTCATGGGCCACATGTTACAGCAGACAGAAAACCTCCTTGGTTGTGCAAAGAGCAACGGCAACAACTGAAGCTCTCGGTGGCTGTAGAGGAAGTGGGGGCACTTCCAGAGCCCCCCTCAGAGAGGAGTGCAATCATTCCTTGCACTAGAGCCTACACCCTCCACAACACTTTCTGCCGGTACTTGTATTCGCTAGCATCAGAGCCTTAAGGCCCAGGGAAGTGGGGCTCCCACCTTACCACTACTGGCACAAACAGCAGACATTTTAAGGGGACACAGCCTGGGCCTTGGCACTGCAGAGGCACAGCAGCCTTTGGTTTCTCTCCCCAGATTTGCCTGCACTCCTGCTTTCAGAAGGCAATGGTGGACTCGTGTGGCTGTGCCCAGTACGCACAGCCCTTACCTGCTGGGGCAGAGTACTGCAACTACAAGAAGAACCCCAACTGGAGTAAGTACTCAAACACACCACACATGCCTCAGCTGCCAGCCATAGTACCACAGCCCAGCCCTGCCTGCACCCAGCACCTCCTCAGCCCACTTCAGACCCTATACCAGAGCCTGAGTCTGGTGCTCTTGTTTAGATTGACTTGTTCCTGACAGTTGTCCCGATTGCTTGTCATTTGTGCACACCGCACTTGACCCATGAGATTGTTCATGCCTGTAGCAAGTGACAACTACTTCTCAGAGTATTTTGCAATATTTACAGGGTAAATCTTTCTATTCTCACCATAGAGGTGATGGCCACAAGGCCACTTCCACCCCGGAAGCTCCACTCCAGCACAGGTAGCTTTTCTTTCTGGCTTCTCATCCACATGTCCTGCTCCCTTCTTGCAGTGTACTGCTACTACAAGCTGCACGAGAAGTTCGTGAAGGAGCAACTGGGCTGCCAGCAAATCTGCAAAGATGCCTGCAGGTAAGTCCTGCCCATGGCCAGAGCTGAAGTGCCTGGTGAGAGCTGAGCTCCCAGCTGACAGCCTGCCTCTCTCCCCAGCTTCAAGGAATGGGCGCTCACCACCAGCATCGCCCAGTGGCCATCCACCGTGTCAGAGGTGAGTTCCTAATCATAGTGTGGTGACAACACGTGGCACAACAAGGCTTTTAGAAACCCAGAGCTTCAGCGGAAGCTGGGGGCCCTGGGGTGTTCCTTAGCACTTCAGTGCAGCTTCTCCCAGAGGCTCAGTCTGTAGTGTCCAGGTCAGGGCTTCCCCTCCAGGGGTTCACCATTAAACCAAGGTTTGGCTTGTGGGTTGGGAGATCCCCTCAGGGACTCATCACACACATTCAGTCCTGGCAGCCACACTGGTCCGAGGAGGTGCTGAGCATGAGCTTCCTTACCAGGGGGTTTCTACACGAGTGCACACAGCTATAACAGTATTTTCTGTCTTTTTCCCAGGACTGGATGCTTCGAGTTCTCTCTTGGGACAAAGGGCAAAAAATCAACAAGAAGCTGAACAAGTAAGTTTCCCTGTATGTGTTTCTAGCTTGCACCTCAAGCTCAGATACAATCTCAGCAGCCCTAATGATGGCAATTGGGAAAAAAGCTCCCTTAGAGCGGCCCAGCCCTACTGGTCCAACTGGTTATTTGCATAGTTTTTCAGTACGATTCATGTTATTGTTTTACTAAACCCTCAACCTGCCTTTTGCTTCTCCTCTCAGGACGGACCTTGCGAACCTCATGGTGTTTTACAAAGACCTGAACGAGAGATTCATTTCGGAGAATCCTGCCAACACTGTGAGTTCCCAGCTCACCTGCAGGGAGATGTGGCTCTTCCTCCCCCACGCAGGCTGGAAGCTTTCATCTGGCCAGGGGAGTTGTCCCATCCAGCAGGGACAGGAAGCAGCCTGGATGATGTGCCAGGTCCTACCCTTAGCAGCCCTTTTATCTAGGGCTGCTTTTCCAGCTCTCCAGTCTGGGGTAAGCTGTGGGCTGTCCATGGTATGTGTAGCACTGAGCTCCTGCCAGAGCAGAGCAGGGGAGGATAACCAGGCAGCAGAGGAAGGGCCCACCACGTTCAGTAGTGCTCATCAAGCTCTGAGTGCCCCAGCTCAGCACAGACTCACCACACACCATAACAGTGCCATTCACCTGGTGTCCCGAGGAGCTCACAACCTTGTGCTCTCTTCTCTTCCAGCTCGTCATTCTTCTTTCCAACTTCGGAGGCCAGCTGGGCCTTTGGATGAGCTGCTCGGTCGTTTGTGTCATTGAGATCATCGAGGTCTTCTTCATCGATTCGCTTTCCATCGTGATGCGGCGCCAGTGGCAAAAGGCAAAGAAGTGGTGGAACAACCGGCAACGGGAGCGGCCGGGGAAGCCCCCGCAGGCCGGAGACCTGGAGAGGCAGGGCCACGACAACCCTGTCTGCATCGACGAGGACCTGCCCACCTTCAACACTGCCCTGCGCCTGCCGCTGCCCCAGGAGAGCCCCCTGCCCAGGACTCCCCCCCCCAACTACAGCACTTTGAGGCTAGAGACTGCCTTCACGGAGCAGCTGCCCGACACACTAGAGCTTGGCCAGCACTGACCCTTATTTATCCACCCACCCACGTGCCAGAAGAGGTGGGTGCTGGACCCACGTGTCCAGGGGCAAAAGGCACATACCCAAATGAGCACTGAAGGCCTTTCGGGTCAGACCCTTATTCAGGGATTGAACTTGCAGTTGAAGCATCTCTGAGCAAAGCTCAGGCACAAAAGCCAAGGGCTTGGGGACATGAGGAACTTCAACGTCATTTCTCAAGTTAATCGTTGCAGGAGGTGGCTGGAGCAGGATGTGGCACTGAGCTGGGATGTCTTGCCAGACAGAGGCATACATTAGCAACCAACTGAACACACCCCCTTGTATGTGGGCAGGAGTTGCTCCACAGCAGAAGATTGATACCATATTGAGTATTAACAGTAATTGCTCTCTGCTGTGTTGCTTGACTTGTGGAAAAACCCAGGGCTTTCAGGAATGCAGCATGACATTTGCAGGAAGGGGCATGACAGTTTGATAAGAGCACAAAATGGATAAAAGGAAAGCTCTCAAGTTGAATTTGGATGAGGTGGCCCGAGGAGCTCTTTATTCCAAGATGAAAAGTTAAGAAAGCCATAGATGTGCTTGTAGAGCAAGTCAGTACACAGCTTGAGCAGGAGAACCTAAGTCATCCCAAAAGAATCATCTGAAAGGGCATGAAATCCAGTTTGGATCCCAGCAATGAGCTGCATACCGTGCAAGCCTGTTTGGTTCCACGTCACCCAAGCTGGCCATTACAGTCTCCGAGGAGCTCGTTGGGCAGCCTCAGCCACACATGACTTCCCGGCAGGCTCAGGAGCTGCTGCTCTCCTGCTGAGCCCCAGCACTGACACCCACTGCAGTGCCCCAGAGCTGCCCTGGGCTCTGTGCACAGCAGGAGGTGGCTGAAGGACCCATCTGCCCCCACAGCACATCATTGGCCTACACCTGCCCCACTCCCCAGTGCTGCATCAGTACCCATATCCTGCCTCCTGTGCACTGAGCCAAGCCGCCTCCAGAGCCCACTGCCTGCAGCCACGTGGCTGCAGGGAGACCCCGGGGGTACACAGCTACAGCACCCTTCTGCTTGCTGCCAGTCCTGCACCCAACTCCTTCCTGCCATAGCAGATTGTTAGCTGTCTAGAGCACACTAGGTGTTGAGGATGAGCATAGTCTACACTGGGTTGGCTGCTTAGGGGTTTGTAGAGCAAGAGTGATTCAGAGCGTGTGTGAGTGCGCATGCGTGTGAGCGTAAGAAAGCCTCTTTTGCTCCCTGTATAAGCTTATATAGAATCCAGGAAGGTTCTTTGATGTGCAATAAAAGATATTTTAACTGAATTATTTAAATAGCTGGTAAAGTAAAAAAAATAAAGATATATTTTTGAATAATTGCTTTGCTTTTTTGGTTGTGTTTAAAGTCAGCAATAGACGAATCTATCCACAGGCAGCCGGGGGGTACAGGCCAGGCCCCTCTGCAGAGGTGGGGCTGTGCTGCAGCACACTGCTCAACCTGGCTCGGGAGCACAGGGAAAACCCCCTTTGGAACCCAGCATTCATCAGCAAGGTGACCAAAAACCACTGTCCCCAGACAGTTCTTCTCCAGGGAGCCCTTTGGAGACCTCAGGAGAGGAGAGAAGTGGCTTCGCTCTGCCCCAGAGCCCCTTCTCTGGTGCGAGAAGGTGATGTGTTTGGAGTAAAGCATTGCTCATAACCTCTAATGTAACATCAAATACCACCCATCCTCATTGCACCAGGCTTGCCCCACTTGCAAGAATGGCAGAACAGACCTAAGAAGGACTGAGTAGCCTGTACAAACACATGCACACCTTCACACAGCCAGCACGAGCCATCCTGGCTGTAGCAGTGATGGAAATGACAGCAACCTTCAGAGCTACCTAACACCTCACACCAAGCTTCCTTACCAGCCTGTTGCATATCTCCATGGGAGCTGCTTTGACTCAGCGGCACCTGGCAAGGAGCAGCTCCCAGGGCGCTGCTGGGGTCAGCTTTGACTGCACAGCCTCTAAGGACACCGAGAGGGGTAAAGACATACCTGGGAAAAAGCAAAGCACTGCAGGGGCACACAGCACAGGTCCAACCCTCACCTGTACCTGTGTGTGTGGCAACAGCGCTGCTCACACCCCACAGGCAGCACCAGGACAGGTTGAGGAGCTCCGCTCACTGCTGGCACTGCGCAGCATGGCTCCTTCTGCACCATCACCCCTCGCAGAGGCTCCTCTTCCCCTCCGGCAGCCCAAGTGACTGTGCCCCCTCCCAACAGCCCCAGCACCAAGGGCTGGGTTATATCAGTAATGCTAATCATGCAATCAGCATGGGAACCCGCAGCAGCTGCTGCTGGAGCATCGCTGCACCAGGCCCTGCAGCACAGCTCAGGATGGCCAAGGGGACACAGCCCCATGTCCCTAGTGCTTCCGAGCTCCCAGTGCTTCCTCTGGGGTACCTGAGGAGGTGAAGCCTTCCAGTGCTGTGGGCCTTATAGAAAGCCTTAGAATCATAGAATCCCGGAACGGATTGGGCTGGAGGGGATCTTAAGGCTCCTCTGGCTCCAGCCACTGCCACAGGCAGGGACTCCTTCCATAGAGCAGCTCCAAGTCCCGTGTCCAACCCGTCCTTGAGCACTGCAGGGATGGGGCAGCCACAGTTTCCATGGGCGCTCTGTGCCAACAGCTTCCCAGGGCAAAACCAAAGCCTTCAAAATAACCTGAGTGTGCCAATCCTGCAGCACGGGTTGGTCAAACCTTGTACCCAGTGATGGCAGCTCTAACAAGGAGAACACGGTGTGAGTGGGGCCACGGCTGCTGCGGTGTCATGCTCCCCACAGCGTGCCTGTGCGGCCTCGCTGGTGGATAGCACAGGACGTGTCCAGGCACCCTTTGACACAAACACTCACTCTAAGCTCTTTGGAAAAGCCCAGGTTTTCTGGAGGCACATTTACTGCTCAGGGCAGACACAGCACCTTTGCTCCTTGGATGAATAATCCTTGGGAAGCAGGAAGCCACGGAGCGGCTCCAGAGAGGGATTACTTCATCCCACATGTAATACTGAGCTCCACTGGGCTGCTGAGTCATCTGAAACACAGCGCAGGGACGGTGCGAGGATCAGCTCTGACACACCGAACATCATAAACTGAAAGCATTTGAGTAACCCAGCTTGGGCTTTAGGGAGCAAGAGCCTGTAAAGACTGTGGAGGTGATGTCCCTTCCGCCACTGCTGCTGCCGGCGTGGGGTGGGAAGCTCTTCCCATGGGGCAGTATTCCAGGGCACTGATGGGAGCCCAAGCAGGGGCTCAGGGGTCCCGGAGGGGGTGACGATGGCTGCAGACCCACAGCCCCGTGGCTTTGCCTTCATGTGGTACCCGAGCACACCACAAAGGCAGAGGCAGCATCGCAGGCAGTGGGTGAAGGACACACCAGGGAGAGGTGTTGGATCAGCCCTGCAGCACCAGGAGTGGGTGACTCACAGGGAAAGGCTGCCTGTGCCTCTGCCTGTGCCTGTGCCTCTGCCTCTGCCTGTGCCAGTGCCTGTGCCTCTGCCTGTGCCAGTGCCTGTGCCTCTGCCTGTACCTCTGCCTGTGCCAGTGCCTGTGCCTCTGCCTGTGCCTCTGCCTCTGCCTCTGCCTCTGCCTGTGCCTGTGCCTGTGCCTATGCCTCTGCCTCTGCCTTTGCCTATGCCTCTGCCTGTGCCTGTCCCTGTGCCTGACCCTGTGCCTGTCCCTGTGTCTGTCCCTGTGCCTGCGCCTGTGCTCTTCTGCAGCCTGCAGCCACAGCAGGGTGCTGCAGGAGATGGAGGAGCCGCTGGGGAAGAGGATGAGGAGGAGGAAGCTCGGGCTGCACAAAGAAGCTTTGCAGGAATCCACTGGAGGATGCCCAGACAGAAATGAGATGTGACAGTGCCCAGAGCCTGCTGGGTCCTGCTGGGTCCTGCTGGTGCAGATACCCCATGCACCGTGCGGATGCTGCTGGCCAGAGCCAGGATCTGCTTTGTCTCCCCTAAGGCACAACTGCCCTGTAACAGCCTTCAGGGGCACAGACCGGATCTGTCCTTCGACCCTTCCCACCCAACCCCAACCCGAGCAGCTCAGGCGCTCCGCTCGTGGCTATTTCTGCAGTTACTGTCCTGTCCTACCGCAGAGCACTCAAGGGCTGTGCCTCATCCTGCCCCAGGAGCTTGGAGCTCGGTTTGTCGGAGCTGTGGTGGATCAGCAGCGATCCCACAGCTCCCATCTGCACTCAGTGCCTGCTCTGCACTGCGCAGTGCGGGGAGCAGCGGCAGAGGCAGCCCCATCTCCAGCGGCAGGACTTGCTGCTCCAGTACTTCCCAGGGCCAAACCTCTGGGCAAAGGCTTCTCCTGGTGGGAAACAAGACCTTGCCCTGGCTCTGCGGGAGCAGCCAGCATGGAAGTGCCTCGGAACAGGAGGCACAGCTGCGGGGAGGATGGGAGGTTTCCCTGTCAGGCTGACTTACCTCTGGTCACCCAGAGGAAAACAGGAGCATCCAAGCTCCCGGCCCGGCTGCCCAGAGTGTGACAGTGTCACAGATTCCTTGGAAAACACATCTAAGGCACAGCCCGGCCCCATCCCGATCCCATCCATCCAAGGCACCGCCGTCCTCAGCCCCATGGTGGCCACAGCCCCTGGATGTCAGCCTGGATGGTGACTGCAGCCCCTTGGAGCAAAGGGATGGCTGCTTGAAGCTGCCCAACGCTGCTCCCGTCTGGGCAGCACCAGGGGGGGTTAAGGGCCGCCTGGGCCCCCTTCCACACTGGGGACATCCATGGTCCACAAACAGGTTTGGGAGCTAAATGCCTCATTAATGTAAATGGGGCTGGGGAAAGGCAACTCCAGCACATGCCTATGGAAAACCCTTTCAGGCTGTGACCCCGAGCCCTGCAGACAGAGGCAGCTCTGGGAGGACAACACTGAGGGTGCTTCCATTTCGCCCTCACCTCCGGGATGGGTGACCCATCTCTGTCACCATCGGCGCTGGGAAGCGTCTCCTGCAGGCACCCGGCAATGGGCTGGCAGGGCTGTGGCAGCTCCTGCTCCTATTGCCACACAGTGGTGAGCACCACGAGCAGGGGCTGGGCAGCCCCTGGGGCAGCACATGGAGCCCCAGCCCGGTTTGTGTTGGAAAGAGCCTTAAAGCTCCTCCAGCTCCAACCGCTGCCATGGGCAGGGACACCTTCCATAGAGCAGGGTGCTCCAAGCCCTTGGCCTTCAGCACTGCCAGAATTCCCCACCATGGATGCCAGCTCTGAGCCCCCCCCCACCATGCCATGGGATGTGGAGGCTCCTTCCAGGAGCATCCCCAGCACAGGCTGGGCCCTGGCAGTGCTGCAGGTTTCAGACAAGCTGAGTCAAAGGTTAACCCAGGATTGCAGCACCTGCACTGACATGCTGCGACACGGCCCCGGCGCTAATCCCGACGCCAGCATCTCCTTGCAAACAGGATGGACCGGGAGGTGCAGCGTCACACCGGCTCCTCACACCTCCAGCAGCGCAGGTTAACGCTGCTCACAGCACCTCCTGTGCCTCACCACGCCGGTGGCTCAGTGAATGATGGGTGACCCTCCGAGCCAGCCCCGTGCACCCGGGCTGTGCTCAGCCGCCGGGCACCGGCCCATGGTCGCTCCCGCATGGGCGCTGCTGTGCCCCATCAGCACCAGCGCTCCACGCTCCTGACCCAGCAGCACAGCCGCACAACCACACACTCGGAACAGCTTTCCCCTGGCACAGGCGGCCCCAGCACTGCTTCCCTTGGGGGTTTGATGACATCTGCTCCATCTGCCCCCCTTGCTCCCAAAGCCAAGGCTCTCCTGCATCCATTCACCTGCTCCGGAGCAGTGGGTGCTGAGGATGCCGCAGCCCTGGGAGCCGGGCGGCAGCGGCCATGGGCAGCAGCTCCATCCCTGCGGCACGGGTCGGAATGCCGCACGGCGGGTTCCTGCTCCGGCAGGACACACGGCACCGGGGCTCATCCCTTGGGCCCAGGCGGGAGCAGCCGCAGGCTCACTGCACTGACCCAGCAGCTCTGGGCCTGGTTGCGACACAGCCCGAGGTACGAGCAGGGAAGCACACCCGCCCTTGGGGCCGCAGGCAGCGTGTCCTGGTGCTGGGTGCTCCCTGGCATCATCCCTGCCCTCGTCTGCCCCGTCTCAGGCTCCTGCCTCACATTTCCTTCCAGAAGGAGCTGGGTGGGAGCCTCATCTGCAGCCCTGCTCAGCTCACCCTGCTCTGCCCGGCCCCATGCCCGCTGCCCGGGCTGCTTGGCAGCGGCACGACACGAGGTGCAGGAGGACGTTCACCAGCGAAGCCTGTGCGGGGCCGAGCGGTGCCATCGCCATCCTGGCACCTCCTGCCCACCTGAGAGCCGGCCCAGCTCCACAGCACGCTGAGACGGGATCCCTGCGACCTCCTTCCGCTCATGTGCTTTGTCCAAATCTGGCTCTAGAGATGGACAGACGTCTGCTTTCATCAAACTGATCCACCCGGGGTTTAAAGCGCGCTGCAGCCCCGGAGGAGATGCGATCACACAAAGGGTGGCTGGAGGCAGGTGCTGGCTGGACCCGCGGTGAATCACAGTGTTTTCACAACGCCTCTTGCTCCAAACCTTCCCCACTTGTGTTTTAAGACCTTCTCACCCAAGTTTACACAACGAATCCTGGAAGGTACAAGCCGTTCCCCTGGATAATCACACGGGGCAATCGGCCCCACTCCTGTCCTTGTTATAACTCACAAAATAGTTCACATTTCCCCCAGAACATGGGAGAGGACCATAAAGCCCACAGGGATCTTTATGATGCTCCGTCGGGGCTGGCGCCGTGCTGGCGCTCCCCGGCCTGTGCCGGAACATCCCGGGGGCTGAGCCCATCTTTCACCACATCTTCAGACATTGCAGTCATGGCTGGCAGCTCTTGTCTCCCGTAAACTTCTACGCCAGAAAAGGCAAAGGAGTGCAGCTAATTCCCTGTCACTTCAATTAGGGAAGGGGTGGGTCTGGGGAAACCCCAGCAGTGACAAATCACAGCCCCACACCAAGCGCATCCTCCTGGTTTCACCCCCCAGGAGGAGCACAGCCCAGTGGGATGAGTCCAGGTTCAGTCACCAGGGTCATTAGCACTGTGGGACTGTCCCTAAGCTGGGGTTTACCCCATCCCTCCCATTCCTGAGCCAGCAGCTCACAGAGGTGGTACCTGCACCCACGAGCCCCGGCACCCACCAGGCCCCTCACTCCAAAGCCATGGACCATGCAGTAACAGGGCCGGGGGGGCCACTTCCCTCTGCTGCTGCTTGTAAAACCAAACCAGTCTCGGTTTTACTGCCTGATCTTTGTAACGCAAACAGAGGTCACTTAAAAAGGTTTTATATGCAGTGGTTACCAGAGCAGGTTGGCTGGCGAGATGCTCGCCATCGTTCAGCTGGGATTTTACTGGTCACAACTGAATTACTCTATTTTGTTTAGTGACAGCATGTTGCTGAAAGTGCCCCCAATAAACCGGGCAATTAAAGCGCTGAACGAGCCTGCCTGCACCCTGCGAGGGATCGGTGATGCCCGGCTTCCGGCAGCAGCAGCGCCCTGCCCGCTGCCGCGGGCGCACCGCGCAGAGCCGCAGCACGGGGGGCGATGGCCATGGACACGCGGTGCCCGCGGGACGGGAGCCTCCTCCCGGTGCCGGTGGGCAGGAGCGCTGCCCGCACGCCCGGAGCTCCGGTGGGAAGCGGCAGCAGCAGTGACTCATTCCCAGCTCACGGGTCTGACAGCTCCCGCTGCCGTCTGCCCTGAGCGGGTGCATGGGCAGTGCCACCGTGGCTGCCCCGGGGAGAGGGGATGCGCAGGGCACAGGCAGGTAACAGCAGGCACAAAGCCCTGAGCACCAAGGGGTGACCCCGCACCAACCCAGGGCATCATTCACCCACGAGCAGCGAAGGGTACACAGAGCCATATGAGTGAGTCAGAGGGGTTTTCCAGTGACCTGCACTGCAATTTTGGGGTGATTTCCTCCCTACAGAGCTGTCTCCGGGTCTCTGCCCTGGGCTCTGGCACAAACACCTCCCCATCTTTACGTACAGGTCTAAAAACCATCCCAGAAACCTCTTCAGGCCTCTTTACCTGCTCCAGCCACCGGTAAAGTGTTTTCCTTTCAGCAGCCCAGTGCAGGACCAGGCGCTGTTTTGGGAACACCACGGTCCAGCCCGGCGGTGCCATTCACAGAAGCTCAGCTGTATTTGGCTGCTGGCAGCGGTGCGGAGCAGCCCGGGCCCAGCACAATGCCTGGGCTGCAGCAGAGCCTCCCCCGTGGTGCTCAGCTGTATTTTCAGCAGAGGGTTTTGCTTATGAAATAAACTTTCTCATGGGGCAATGGAGGCGACGCAAAGCCAAGGCCGACTCAAGGTCATTTGGCTCCGCAGTTGATGCTTCACACCGTGGGCAAACGCAGCCGCTCTGTTTTCAGCTCTGTGCTCCGGTGCTGGTGGCAAACACTGCTCTCTGGGGAAAGAAGTAGTGCTGGAGGGGTATTTTGGCAGAGCGGGGTTGGGGAAGTCCTGGCCGTCGCCATCCGACCCCTCCGTTCCAGCTCCTCTTGCAAACGCTGCTGAACACAGTCAGACACTGCAGCCCTGGCAGAGGGGAAGGGGATTCAAAAGCCAAACCCCCTTTGTTCCCAAACAACGGCACCCGGGGGCATTGGGGAAGTCTGACCCAGTCCTGATCCTGACGGAACGGGAATCCAAGGGCGTTTCTCAGCGAGAGGCAATCGTGGCCTCGTACAATGCGGCACTGCTCGGCGGTGATTTACGGTCCCCAGGAGGTTCAGACCCATTTACTGCTCTGCCCTCAGACCTCCCAGGGAAGAGCTTCTGCCCCAGAGCTCATCTCAGCCTCCCCTCTGGCAGTTAAAGCCATTCCCGTGTCCTGTCCCTCCATCCCTTGGCCACAGCCCCTCTCCAGCTCTCCTGCAGCCCCTTCAGGCCCTGGAGCTGCTCTGGGTTCTCTCCTCCAGGACCCTTCTCCTCCCCATGCTGCCCCAGCCCCGCTCTCCTCCTGGCTCCAGAGCAGAGCTGCTCCTGTCCCGCAGGGCCTCCGCGGCCGCCTCCTCCCCTGTGCCCTCGGTTCCCAACGCCCTTCCCGTTGCCGGGGCGCAGGGTCGGGACCGGGGCGGCCTCAGCCCTCGGGGAGCGGGGCCGGGGCGCGATGGAGCGGCTCCGCTCCCGG
>JASSUY010028321.1:0-27360 GCA_032466535.1 Forpus xanthops | reverse complement strand
CTGCCAGGGATGGGGCAGCCACAGCTTCTCTGGGCACCCTGTGCCAGCACCTCAGCACCCTCACAGGGAAGAGCTTCCTTAGTTTTAACCTGAAGTCCCCTTGTTTAAGTAAATCAGATCAGGAAACTGATCTGGTCAGTGAAAACATGACAAAAACACCGTATCCACCAAGAAAAATATACTCACAAACAAAAAACCCATCACCCAAGCACTTCTGCCATGTTATTCTTCCAGTGAGTCTGTTCCCAGCCTATTTCCCAACATCATCACAGGAATATCCCCACCAGTAAAATAGCGGTGGTGATACCAGGCCAGAAACAGGTGACCTCATGGAGGCAAAGGGTACCCCATGAGGTATCAACAGCCCAGCTGCTGGCTGTATAACCATGGTCCCAATGAAAACCCCAGCTCACACCGGGATGCTCTGAAGTGACTACAGTTAAAGTTCAGAGTTCTCTGGAAAGGAGGTTTTCCCTTCAAACCCTGATTTATGAGGCCCTTTCAGAGTGCACTGAACAAAGCATACAGCTTCTTTTAGCCCTCAAAGGAAGTCTAGACCCCATTCTGTAGCTCATTCTGAATCTCTTCTGAACACTGATGCAAACCCCATGCCTAAGGCCTGCTCTGCTACGTGGCAGAGTGAAGCATTCCAAAACCACCCCTCAGGCAGCTGATGAGGCTCCAGCCCCTGCTGTCGCCTTGATCCCAACCACTGTTCCCCAGCAGGCTGCTATTTTTGGATGCTCTTCCAGCTGCCACCCATATCCCTTCTTAATCCTTACCAGGACTTGACATTCATTCCTCATCCCCCTGCTTCCCTACACATGCACATGGATGCACACAAAATGGCAGTTCAGAAAAAGGGAAACAAGGACAAGAGGAAATGGCCTCAAGCTGCACCAGGGCAGGGTTAGATGGAGCTGAGGAACAATTCCTTCCCCAGAGGGTGCTCAGGCATTGGAACTGCTGCCCAGGGCAGTGCTGGAGTTACCATCCCTGCAAGTGCTCACACCCCATGGAGATGAGGTCTCAGTGCCATGGGTTAGTGGTGGCCTTGGCAGTGCTGGGAACAGTCGGATTGGATGAGCTTAAAGGTCTTTTCCAACCTGATTGAGTCTATGATTCTGTGAAAACAGAGGGAAGAGCAGCATCTGGGCCAGCAACTGCCTCCTCCAGTATTATCTGTCAGCAATGGAAACAGTCAGGTTTTAGGCATGGGGCAGAGATGTGTACATCTCCAATGAACCCCCAAGCAAAGCACGACATTGGGAAGGAGGGATTGCTTTGGTCAGTTCCTGTGCCACAGGCAAGCCTGCCCACCTCATGGTTAGGGCTTGTGCCCCCCAGCCAATGACAAGCACTCCTTACAAACTGAGCATGCAGGCAGTCCTTAAGGAGCCTGCTGGGGCAGAGGCAGGAAGGCTTTGTCACAACACCGCCTCTCCTTTAGTTGCCTTATGACAAGATGCCACATTATTTTTGCAGACATCACAATCCAATCATAATATCCTCCTAAACCAGCTTCACAAAGCATTTCTACTCCCACCAACGTCGCTTCAGTTAAATTCTTCAGCACCATTGAAAGTTAAAGTACATCTCCCAAAGAACTGCTGTGACAAGCTCACTGCTTCAGCTGCTAACACAAATCCTGATGCATCTTTTCACCCCTAAATGATCCAAAGCTCTCGCGACCAGCAAAGTCCCTGTTAATTCATGCCAGCCTTATCTCTGGAGACCGCATGCTGGAGAAGGATACTGCAGCATCTTCATGTAGGTCTGTATTGCCTGGAGCCATTCTGGGACTGACATGGACAGCTTGTAGTTTGGCACCGGCGGCACTGAGGGCTGGACACAAAAGAGAAGATAAAGAGGTTAGACAGTAGCTGCTCCCTGCAGAGCAGGTAAGTGATTTACTTGGGCAGTGACATGTGCTTCATGCGACGCAATGCAGCAGCACAGATGGCTTAAACCCCGTGTGAACTCAAGCATAGGGCAAAGCCATCCTGCTGACAACAGGGGCTGCCTGTGCACCACAGCCAGCCCCATCCCTGCCGCTGTGGAGAGACCAGGGCAGGTCCCAACCACATCCCCCAAACACCACCCTACACTGGCAGGCAAGACAGTGCAGGAAGCCAATGATTTCCATGTCCCCCTCCAGCACAGGGCAATGTGGATGAGCAGCGTCCAGGTGCTAGCTCTGCTGTTTTCCCTCCCCAAGACAACCTTTCAAGTCTAATTCTTGGCTTCCTCGATCACAAGAGAAAGATAAAAGGAGACAAGGATCCAGGGCTGCATAATTCCCCATCTGCCACGTGTCAGCAGCTCTCTTGCTGAGCAGGGAGCGTGTCGGACCCAGACCACAGCCAGGGACCCAGATATTTAATGACATTAAGACACTTAAAGATATAGACTGGCAACGTAATGGGATTTTTCTCAAATCCCATCAGACATCTGCTTGTGCCTAAGCACTTTAAGAAGCCCTCAACCCATATTTAATCCCCACAGCTATGTGGCTCCTGAGCCTGCACCCATGCAGGAAGGGGGCACAGCCCTGTCACACGTCCCCTTAATTTTAGGGGGGAACCTGTAAAACATGGGGTCAGCAGATGTCAAAGGGGGTGGTACGGCTAAAAAGAAGTTAGAGCAGTTCCTACACATAGAGTGGAGGAAGCAGTTTACTTAAACATTAACACAGACCCAAATTCACGAACCTGGGCAGCCATGGCACAAGGCCCAAAGGAAGGCGTGCAGGGTTTGTGGGCCCGCCATGTCCTCACAACACTTTGAGTAGCAAAGGGAGGTATCGCTGTTGTAAATGCACTTCAAGTCAGTGATCACGGGTGAGAAAAGGAAGCTCAGGCACTATGGGGCTGTCTCCACCACAATGGAGGGTGTGTGCATTTGCTGTCAGAGGGCAAACACCAGTAACCCCAGGACAACCGAAACCCAGCATTTACTACATGTATCTAGTTACTGCAATCAATAGTAAACACACCTCAGAGAAAGGGGAACACACAAACTAGAGACTCCCACATTACCGGTGCACAGAGATGTATTTTCAATGACAAGCAGATGGGCTGCCTCCAGCTCACGGCCATCATGACCAACACTACATGAGATTCACCAGGCGCAGAGGCCTTGCTCAAGTCTCACTGGTGCCTCTTCATCACTATTTCCACACCGGAGCTTCCCAGTAAAGGCAATTTCTCAGTTCCACAAGTTCCTTCTGTCCCCTTTGGTCTGGATGAATTATTGACTGTCCCTCCTGGCACTAAGGCAGGCCAGTAAGAGTCTGAAAGAGGGAATTGAGGCCAACCTCTCAAGTCTTCCCTGAGGAAGTCGTTTCTGCTCAGATATAAACACTCCTTTCCTTCAAAGGTAAAGAACTCCGTATGACATTCCAAGGCAATGGGAGTCGCAGCCAGTGAGAGGCCTGGTGGCTGCAGTGTGGCTGAGGGGACGTAACATGGAGGCCCCTGCCCTCAGCCAGCTGTGGGGCAGACACAGCCCCTGTTGTTGTGACCCACAGGGACCACCCTCACCACAGTGACCGGGTTTGGACACCCAAGCGAGGCGCTTCCTGTCTCCAAGGCAGAGGATGATGGTGTGGCCACGGAGCATGCTTGGAAAGATCATGATTTCCCTGCTCAGCCTGGAGAAGAGAAGCTCTGTGGAGACCTCAGAGCAGCTTCCAGTGTCTGAAGGGGCTACAAGGATGCTGGAGAGGGACTCTTCATCAGGGACTGCAGTGATAGGACAAGGGGTGATGGGTTCAAAGTGAAACAGGGCAAGTTCAGGTTAGATCTAAGGCAGAAGCTCTTCCCTGTGAGGGTGCTGAGCGCTGGCACAGGGTGCCCAGAGAAGCTGTGGCTGCCCCATCTCTTGCAGTGTTGAAGGCCAGGTTGGACACAGGGCTTGGAGCAACCTGCTCTAGTGCAAGACATCCCTGCCCATGGGAGGAGGCTGGAATTGGATGAGCTTTAAGGTCCTTTCCATCCCAAACCAGCCTGTGATTCTACAATTACCCACAGTTTTCCCTACAGCTGATGCATATCCCATCACCTGCCTGTTAGGCCAGGAGGTCCAAGCCCCTCCAGATCTCAGGCAACAGGGCAGGTGCAAGACAGTGCCTTGCTCTCCTCTTTCCAGGCCATACAGGCAGTACACAGCACAGTCCCACCAGCCAGAACAGGCCACCCACTGCCTCCAAACACAAGCCCCATTATTCCCCCCCAGACTCCTTGTCCTGGCTGCAGGAGCAGCAATCCTGGGTATCCACAAGTGAGGGACAGCACAATGCTGCTGCCACCGAGGCTGCAGATAGCTTTGCATATCCCAGCACAGCAGGCACGAGCTGCCAAGAGGAAACGCAGACACAGCACTACAGAAGAAGTGAGATCCAGAGAACAGGCAGGTGGAAGACCTTGAACCTGTATCAGGATTTCAAGCAGCAGCAGCTCCAGAGTCAGCAGAGCTGCTGCAGTGCAAAACCTCAGGGCAGAGCTGGAGACTGTGGTCCTGTGGCCAGAAACACCATAGTCTCAGTTCACCGCAGACATCCTACATCAAAGTCATCCAGCTCAACTTCACTCTGTCTCATTTAACGACCAGAAAGTCATTTTCTGCCAGCTCACCCTCCAAGTACACTGCTTCTCAGCACAGAGGAAGCTTGCAGGCTAGACCCCTCAAAGCTGGTTGGAGCTGCATTAAGATCCACAAGCCATGATCATAGGCCATGCAAAGGTTCACACAGCCCTGCCAAACACAAGCCTGTACCCTTCCCAAAGCTTAAGCCAAAAGTCAGAGGTGGAGGGTGCAATCAAAGGACCTCACAGGTTCAAAATTCCCCCCCCCTTACAAAGAATCATCCCAGGAAATCCTGCAGTTTGCATCTGTTCCACTAAGGATAACCACCAACGCAGCGAGCAGCCAGTTACCATCCTGCGTGCACCATCACTGAAACTAATACCAAGATGATTAGAGCAAGCAAGTGGAGCTTTCTGGGGAGGGGATGAAAACTCTCTCCCATCACTAGGGATTAAGAACAGATCAGAGGCAAAAATGGAGCAGCTGCACACACCACTCACTCAACCTCCACCAACTACCAGTGCAAGCGGATTACAAACGTCTTCTGGCAGGCACAAGCTTCTCTCCTCACTCTCAATCAGTGCTTTTCAGGTCTTCTGCAGTGCTGCATACCCAGCTAAAACTCTGACCCAGAAGTTACCATCACATTAGCAACCCACTACCCTTTAGTAGCAAACAAACCTGCTCCCAGCCTTAATTTGCTCATCTGAGCTGCGTTGGCCTATAATAAGACCAAATTACCTTCCAACCCCAGAGATCTCAGGCTTCTCCTGCAAGAGCTCATCAGTCAGAGGGGACACCAGGTCCTTCTGCCCTTGAAGTTAATCACTGTGACACTGCAAAGAAGTTAATCACAGGATGCCAGCAGACTGGAGCCACCGGCTTGTCTCTCACCAGACACATTGTCAGTCACTAGGGGTATCACCAGTAAAAGTTGCATGGTTTGGAACTGGGAAGGAAGGCAAGGAAATCAAGCCCAGCATATTCTTTGCTGTCTCCTAACCCCAAACAGATCTCCAGGCAATTTGGTATAGTGTAAGCTGGTCATGCTGCTGAAATAAGAAATTCCATCCTCTCCCTACCCCTTCATTCCTACCCCAAGCACTTGTGCAAGTATGAGATAAACCACATCAAGGAACTGCAAACAAACCCAGTGTAAACAGATTATTCTTCAGCTGGATGTGTTCCCCCATCCAAACAAAGGCTTGTGCCAGCGTGAGGGAAGCAGGGGAACAGAGAGACTGCACTTAGGCAGAACTAAAACATTGCAGAAGAGAGATGAAAGGCCTTTTCAGCTTGCATCTTCTTTGACAAGCACCTTCACAACCCTGCCCTACTCAACATACTCCCAACTTCTCTGCACACAGAGTATTTCCCTTCTGCTCCATGTAAAGGACAAGTAAACAGCACAACCTGAACCACGGCACCAGCCCAAGCACCTCACCCCAGCATGCAGAGAGAGCAGGGTATGAATCAAAGCCGACTTCAGCGGTCAGCACAGATTAATGCTGCTTGGTGGGAGGAATGAATCGAGCTCAACGTCTGCCAAAGCCAACAGCCTTAAAGACATTAGGAGCAGTAATGTGGTGCAGTGGTGGGAAACCCTGGAACATCAGCAGGCAACAACACTATTTGCTGGCTGGAGGGAAAAGGCTTGGGTCGGGCAGAGCAGTTTGGAGCTTGGACAGAAGAACGTAGAAGACAAAAGCAGCTGGAGTTTTTCCACGTACTGGAAATGAAACGCCTGAGTTTTAAATCCCTTATTACATTTCAGGAGCAAAGCAGTGTTTTAGGAAATGACTGTTCTAAACAGCGGAGCAATGGGGCTTTCAATTGCACAAAACGCTTCATCCTGCCCTTTCTTTTAACTCATTTTCCGCTTTCTCCTCCCCGAGACAAAAAGCGAATTCCTTCCTCCTAGTTTCCCAAGACTCCAGCTCTGAAGCATCCCGCAGCACACATCCCCGTGCCCTACACGCTCCCGAACAGCGGATGCTCCAGCTTTCCCCTTGCCGCCGCTTGCAATGCCCGACCCTGGGCTCTTTCTTTGGGAAAGGGACAAGGGGCTCCTCCTTACCCGAGCCAGGCGGGCGGCGCTCCGGATGGCCGCTGCCACGGCTCCGCCGTCGGGGTGCACCCTCTCCACGTGGCCCCACATCCTCTCCCAGGTCTGCCCATCCATAGGGAAACCGCTCTTATTCACCAGGAAGAGCGACCCGCCGTCCCGCTGCTGCTCCTGCTCCTCCTCCTCCGAACCGCCGCCTCCCGCCGCCCGCGGCTGGGCGCTCCGTGACCGGCCCCCGTCCTTGCCGGTAGCCACACGGCGGGTCCTCCCGGGACCACCGCCGACCGCCGCCGCGCCCGTCATGGCCCCACGGCCATGCCCGAGCCCGGGGACCGCTGTCGGGAGGCGCCCACTGCTTCTCCTCCGCCCGAGCGCTCTCTATTCTATAGACGTACGTGTGTACTATGTGCGTGCAGAAGCTGGGCCGGCCGGTCCCTGCCTCACGGCTGCCGCCTCACCCCGGGCTAGCCCGGCCCGGCCCCGCTCGCCCCGGCCCCGGGGGCGCGCCCCTCGCCGCGCTCCATGCCACCGCGTTACCACGGTACCGACCGACCGCCCTCCGCGCGCTCCTATTGGCTGCCGCAACAAAGAGGGGCGGGGCTCGGAGGGCGGGACGAGCTGTGACTGGCGGAGGCGCCGGGTGAAGGCGCCCCCTGCCGGGCGGCACAGGCTGAGTCCTTTTCACTCGCCGCGTCCTCGCGGTTTGATGTGGTGTTCGTCAAATTCATTATGGGAGAGCGCTGGTTCCGTTCTTACGAACAGAGCTGGAAAAGGCGGTGTTAACCACTGGGAGTCACGGTGAAACCAGCCAGATCACAGGTTGAAGGCGAGGGCCGGTAGATGAAGGCCCACTCCAGGGATGTGTGCTGCACGCAGCCTCCCTTTGCGGCTCCCTGAGCGATGCTTGTTCTCCAAGAGAATACTTCCCACTCCAGCAATAGGAGCTCCACATGCCCAACCACTCGGTAGGGTCTGAGGCAGCCTCAGCGTGGCCTTTCTCCGAGTGTTTGCCGCCACACAGACTGCTGGAGGCTGAGCTGATCGGTCCATGACACACAACACAGCCCAATACTCAATGCACAGCAGCCATGTTCTCCTGTTCCAATCCCTGCAGCAGCCAGAGGTACCGGCCTCACACATCCACGTGCACTGCTAACACCCAGAAACAACAGTGTATGGTCTCCCATGCCTGTGTGAAGGAGCTGTGCATGAGAGTGATGGGGAACCCATTCCTCCTCTGGGGTACCAGTGACCTGGCAGCTCCTCTTGGGCAGCAACTGCTGCTGCCACCTCCACCTCTCAGCTCCATCCCTGATGCTTATTTCCATGCTTGGCAGGGATATTTTACCTTTTCCTATGAAGCACAGCACTGCCAACCTCATATAGCTCCTAGAGCTGGAGGTGACTGCCCGGCAGAAATAATAGCCTGAAAAACATCATTCCCATCCCCTACCCATGCATTCGGATCCTGCACTCTGAGTCTCTCCTGATCCCACCCAGGCTGGACACGTACCTGTGCACCTCCTCTGCACCTGCAAGCACTGATTGTCATCTCTTGCCATAAATAGATCACACCAGTGCCCTAATCAGCTTCCTGAAGGCTCTCGGGAGCCACAGGTGTATGTTGAGTTGCTAATCATTCTCTGCAGGAGCTGATGTCTAAGTCCCACCAGTAACCTTCCCTGCCACATCCTGGCCACATGTGTTGACTGAATCTCATCAGGGAGGCCACTGAGTTCCATCAGCTAATGCAAACCAAGAGCTTTGCCTTACAGAGCTTGCCCAAGCTCAGCTTTCAGCCCCAGAGTTGAACATGGGGGCTCAGTGTGTAAATGGCAACACAGTCTGGGGGGGGAAGGAGGAAAGGATTTAGAGCTGCTGTGAAGCCTTCACCTTCACTCTATGTCCTGAATTTCCCCAGTGATCAGCCAAACACTGCAGCTGGAGGGCAAATGTGTCCCTGATGGCCAGAAGGGATGCACATCCCTTTGCTGGGTTTTGGAACAGGATCCCAAGGGAAGCACAGTCCCTCTCCCCTTCTGGAGTGCAGATGGGGCTGCACATCAGCGAGATGTGAGAGCAGCAAGATGAGCTCCAGATGGGAGCTGATGAAGCACAGAGACCCGGAGAGGCTGCAGATGGCTGCGGCCATGGGGCAGAAGGCTCTTGAGGAGCAGAGGGAGGCTCAGATACGGCAGTGCAAGGGAAAGGAGGCTGACAGTCCGCAAGTTCTCTGGTGCAGAGCTGGGGGAAAGCCTGAAAATCATTCAGACCTGGATCTCAGAGCTAATGGGGGTGGCAGCCACAGACAGAGCCTGGAGCACTGGGAATGCACAGCACAAAGTCATCACCAAGGATGCTGATACACAAGCTGGCAGTCATGGATATCCCAGAGCCTTGCTGCTGGAACAGGCAACTGTGCTGAGACAACCGCAGCCTCCCTCAGTGCTGATGCACTGCCCAGAGCAGGCAGGGACCCTCAGATTACACTTTCCTACACCTCTTAGCCACCTTGAAAGGATGAAGACCAAAGTGATTTGCAGTTTGAAGCCTGCATCCACCATGCCAGGGGTGCTCCCTGACAAAGGGAAGAACTCTTCCCTGGCCAGACACTAAGGGGCATGGCAAAGTTGGAACACCATAGCCTGTCCCTAGCAGCCCTGTGCAGCATCCAGACCCCTTCTGATCAGGTCTGAAACAAAACATCTCACCAGCTCCTCCTTCATGCTCAGGCTGAAGAGGGTCAAGATGAAATCCCAAAGGCCGGCCAGTGCATCCAAGTCAACTGTGGACTGGAGAGGCAGGCCAGAAGTTAACCGAGGTCTTGAAGGCCTGTTGAAACAACAGCCAAGGGGATAAAAGCCAATTCCCAAGTTCCTCTATCTAAGGGAGAGCCTTCATTGCTTTCTTCCCAATGGTAAATTCAGAGTGAAATAGAAGAATGCTGCCTTGGTTTAGCTGATGTCCTCCTCAATATTAGTTATGAGCAGACACTCAAGATGAGCAAGAGCAGGTTGAGACGTGCAGGGTGCATCCCCCCAGCATCCAGTGGCTTTCACCTTGTGGTACCACCTGAGTTTGATATCAGAGCTCTCAGCCTCTGCTCCACAGTGCCAGAGCCTTTTGCTGTTGAAATCCAGTCGCTCTGCATGGAGGCACCTTTCTAAAGCTAGCTCTGAATAACACCTTGAACCTGCAGTCTTGTTCCTAATGCAGCTACCACAGCTGCTTTCTGGGTCAAAGGAACTAATTTGATCATGAAATCATATAAGAGGGTTTTAACCTTCATCATTTCCAATTGCAGACTGATTTAAATGCAGCATTCAAAAGGCCCTGCAGCGCAATTACACAACCAACTGCATGAAAATTAATAGCTCCTAATTGTACCATGGCACCAAGGTGATATTTGCATTGGCACTTTATCCAAGAAGGTTCCTCCTCCTGAAGTGTCACCTCTGCATCCTCCTCAAAGAGTCCTACCAGCCCCTTCCCCAGCAAGCAGCTTCCTACACACAGGAAGCAAACCCTCACTGCCCTGTGATACTCCACACACACAGAGGCAGTTCACTGATGTATTTATGGGGCTTATTGGGAGAAAAACTTCCTGTGTTACCCATTGTTTCTCAGCAGCCCTTCTTGCTTGGTTGGGGTGCCAGGAGCAAGCAGGCAGCTTCCTTGGCCAGTGGAGGTCTCTGGCCTCAAGGCTTTGCTGGGGAATGGAGCACTGGTGTGATTAGTGCCTGTGAGGTCTCATGCACTGCCCACGCTCCATGCTGCTCCTCTCCAGCATGGCTCCAGCCTCTTGTAAGATCTAAGGCTTTTCCCCAACTCAGCTATTAACAGACCTGTGTTAAATACATCCCACCGTGAATGGGAATGCTGCTCTATGCTGCTGGGGCATGGAGGTGAAGCATCAAACCCAGAGTGAGAACAGCAGCAGCACTGCAGCAGAAGATGGGCTGGTTGTCAGATGCCATCCCTGCCTCCCAGCCTCTCCTGGCCAAGCCATATGGCAATTCCCCTGGTCCCAGCTGCCATCATCCAAGGAGAGGCTGGGAAGCAATAGCCAAGCTCAACAACTGATCTTTTCCTCTTTCCTTCCACCAGATAGGTGCAAATTGGTGGCATGATAACTGAGCCTGTGCAGATCAAATGGTGGGCACTAAGTGCTCTGCACTCACTGAAGGCCCCTGTACCAGCACTGAGCATGCAAGAGGCAGATCACTTCCTGGTGGAGGAGGAAATATGCTCAGTACTCAGTGTGAAAACCCAAAGCCCGGGTACAAGTGTCCCCAGCTCGGACACACTGCTAAAGCCAGGCCAATTGTTCCTAATGGCTTTTTCTGCCTTTAAGAACCACTACATGTCCATTAAAGCATGAATGATCCAAAATCGTAAATCCTTCAAAGGTGCTTCAGCTTTGCAGATGGGAAGAAGGAAAACATAGGTCAAGAAAGCTTGCTTGCCCTAAGTGAATTGCATTATTGCCATGCAAACATGAGCCCATTGCCTGAAGAGACCACAGTGACCTTGTTTGGTCTTTGAAAAAACTTGTTTGTTTAGGACTTTTTCTTAACCTGGAAGGTATGTTGGAATGGGGTTTAGTTGGTAATGAAATGCAAGGTTAAACGGGGGGGGGAAGGATGTAGCCATGGGAATATGGGGATAGTTGCTGATGCAACTTTGCGGGAGTGATGTGTGTAAGCATTGAGAACAACAACTTCATGTATTCAGCAATGTGATCACTGGGAAAATAAGCATGTAAAAGCAGACCTAAAGCTATTAAAGTGATGCTTGAGGGTGTGCTTCCTTGGAGCTCTCCCCAAGGTAGAAGAAAGCAAACCCTTAACACACTATTTACTTTGCAATGATCTAGCAGATAAAACCAGCCATCAGCTGCTTTGGCAATGAAGAACATCAGCGTTATCTTTTTGCTTCTGCCTCAGCAAGTCCAGAACCTTCTGCAATAATTCTACTGCAGCCAACCACTGCAGTTTGTTTTAGATGGGTTTGTTTCACAGGGCTCCTGTTGATCTCAGGAGGCGAGATTTCCAGCATTAAACAGTATATAAAATAATGAAAGTGGCAGGAGAACCCTATCCATCAGCCTGCCCCCAAACTGGTTTGCAAGTTTGCTCTGTCCATCCCCACTGCAGGTCAGCACTTGGCCTGAGCCTTTGCCATCCCTGGTAGTGTTCAAGGCCAGGTTGGATGGCAAGCTGCTCTAGTGGAAGTGTCCCTGCCCATGGCAGGGGATGGAACCGGATGAGTTTTAAGACCTTTCCAACCCAAACCATTCTATGATTGCTGTAGCTTGGGAAAATACGTCAATAGAGTTTGCTGCAAGGGTCTTGCTGGCATATCACATGAGTTTGTCTCCACAACAGACAATAAAAACACTAATGTAACCTTCCAGATAAGCCAGCAATCATTTTTGGACTACTTACTACTTCTTTAACCTTTAATCAGAGGACAAACTACCTAGCACCAGCACTAGAAAGTCTGAGGAACTGCATAATAAAAGTAGAGGCAGTAAAGAAAGGCAGTGCCTAAAACCCTTGCTCCTAGAAAGGAGATTTCTTCAGCAGCCATCAGCACTTTCAGCCCTTGTCACAGCGGAGCTGCCAGTGCTGGCACCAAAGGTCAGTCAGGACTCGCCTCCACTGCCAAGCTGGCACCTGAGTCATCCCCACCTGCACGGAGAGAGTACTGCAATAACCCCCTGCTTCCTTAGGAACAGAAGCACAACTGTTGGTGCTGTGCAGAAATCAATTGAGCAACATAGCTCTGTTGTGAGGTACCCTGTGCCTTCTAGGAACAGCATGATGCTGGTGAGGAAACGCTCTGAACAAAGGTCATCCTTATGTATGACTCTCCAGCACTTGGAAGTCATCAGGTGGAGCAGCAGAGCATGCCACGAGCCCAGAAACCATAAACCTTTGAATTTAGGTCCCGTGTGAAAGTCTGTGATACACTGCTCTCACTGCCAATGTAAAAGACATCATCATCGCAACACTGATGACTTCATCAAACAGTTTTTGATGTGAAACATCACTTCAAGCATCCCAGGAAGGCAGTGCTCTGCAGATTAAGATTCTCCCTTTCTGGAGGACAATTGAGCTACAGTCAAAGCACTGCAGGGTGTCTGAAGGTGAGAGTATAGGTCAAATCCTGTGGTCATCTTAAAAACTTTGAGCTGTGAAATGAATTACAGTCATCTGAACTATTTGCCATCATTATTTGCCATCACAAACTTTGAGCTGTGAAAGGAATTACAGTCATCTGAACTATCTGCCATCACAAAATATGCGATACATCATTCCAAAATGAATTACAACCACTTTCAGAGGGATGCAGCAAACTCAAGGAGCCTACAGAGCATGTTCTGACTTTGGAATCAAACCCAGGATCATCGTGCGACCACTCAAGGTGCAGACTTCAAGGAGACTCCATAATGCTCACAACCGATGTGCTGGGCTAAATGCCTGAGGGTAAGTGACAGACCCCTTGCAGTGTGTTCACAAGGGTCCCACTGAGGACAACTGGTTTCAGAAACAAAAGTCAGACCATTACTGAATGTAATGTCTTGCTCTATCCCTCCAAAGGAGTTCTCCTTCCCTCTCTCCCCAGATAATCCCTCTACAGCTGTGTGCCTTATTAAAATCCTATTTGCACTACCCTGAAGGAGCTGCCTTAGATCGCTCTGCTTTAGCAGTTAACTGCACTTCCTTTGGCTCACAGACCTTTTCCAAAGCCGAGGAGGAATCACTGTGCTAGAGCAGTGCACCTCAACTACCGATGCTAATCCTTTCATTCCATGCCCTGAGAAAACATCCCTGTAAGCCACAACTCTCGTATAAAATACATTTCCATACCCTGCAGACATGCACTCTACATATGCATGTGCATACATGTTTATAAATGACATAACTCATCATTCACTTCCTATTTTTTCCTACATTAAATGGCAGCTTCTAAGGAAAAACCAGGAATCATTTTTACACCACCAGCTATATCAGCAGCTGCCAATAACAGTAATCTTGGCTCCAATCAAGTTGCACATCATACTTTATTAGTAACATACCATGGTAAGGAATGGTGTCACCCACATACACACATACATACAATATTGCAGTCAGATTACTCATAAGGAACTTTTAATTTCCTCTGGAAACAAAGGATAGGACTCTACCAAAATGAGAATATTACAACAAAACTATTTGCTATCTTCAGGAGAAGAACAAAGACATGTACAGCAAATAACATGGGTCTTCTATGGAAATACATTGCTCTTGGGAATAGTTTTTGCTTTAAAGTGGGGGGAAATCACGTGGGATACAATAACTGAGCTTGTGGCCTATGAATCACGAGTAGCCTGCAACACTGAAGAAAGGTGGTACGCACACAGATTGAAATACAGCAACCAAAAAGGTCACACGTTCCCATTCACACAGGGCAAACCTCATGAGTTCACCAAACGGAAAGTGACAGCAGTAAATCTTACAGCTTAACCCAATTTCACTTGATTGTAGCTGCACAAGACAGGGCAAGGGTTCCTCAAAAAAGCACTTTTTCATTGGGCAACATGGGGCTGGCAGCAATAATGACACACTCCAGGGATTGTCTCTGAAACAACAGTGTCTTGACCAAAAGAGGTGACCAAAAGGATGAACAGGAAAGCACTGTTAACCCAAAATGATTCCTATGTATTCTTCCCACCCATTCCCTTGTTCTTTCTTCCTTGTGAAACACAAGCATTTGGCAACAGAAAGATATGCTGGCAAAGACAAGCACTCATCTATGAAACGCTCTCAAGGACTTACGAACCAAGCTGAAGAAGAAAGCTCCTCACTGCAGCAATGACTATGCCTTAAAGGCCCACATTTGCACACCCAGCCAACAGAGGGGTTTAAAGCCATAAATCCAACATAAAAACAGGCCAGTGTTCTTTGGGTCCATCCTCTTGGAGCTAACAAAAGTTTAACATGGTCTGGAAGAACCAAAGCAAGCTGCGGTTATTTTAAAGGATGATCTCCAAATCTTGTAGCTGCAGGTTAGGGATTACACACCCTGGTGGGCCCCTGGGAATTCGGGAGCATTCCTTGCTGATGCTCACCAGGTCCATGAGGCTTCGTGCATCCTCTAGAGCTCTCTGGAAGCACTTAGAAGAAAAGCACACTGAAAATGAAAAGCTGATGCATAGGACTGGGGTACCTCTCCTCACTTGGTTTCCCACTCCATCCTCTCTTAGTTGACATGTAATTCCATTTAGTAAACGATTCTCTCTTGAAGTAGTTAGGATCTTTAGGTTTAGAGCTCTACTCTTACTGAAGGGCTGATCGAGAATATCAAGGCTAAGAGTCAGAAACCCTATTATTGGATGTTTGTTGGGGTGACTGCTTTGTTTAGCCCCAATCCCCCCACTTTATTCCTGCCATGAGCCAAAACCTCAGTTTCCTGACAGATTATTGCATAAAATACAGGTTTGGTCTTCATTTGCTCTTTATTTTGCTGCTGCTTTAAACACTTTAAATACTTCACCATTGCCTGCAAATAGCTCACAGGTTTTTACATCCAGGATATACTTAAGCCTTCACAAATATGAATGTGAACCTTGCCAAAGAATGTATGTATTTTGGCACACATTACTACCATTTTCCAACGGGAAACATCACCCACAGATACCAAAGGCAGGAAATGTTCCCTTTGCTCACCCAGGCTGAAAGTGTGTACAGCCCTCAACGGGGCGGCTTGTGTCACGGTAAGTCACTAAAGAGCTGAAACAATGAAAGCATCTCTACTTCCACTCCTGTATTCTTGTCTGCCATTTGAGTATCTATGAGTTACTTCTCCTATACGAAGCTACCTCACCAGAAGACCCTTCTCATAGAGCTTGCCTCTTCAGGAGCAGCAAGGTGTGTACATTTTCTCTCTAGCACTGAATGTGGCAAAGAGACATGGACCAAAAGAGAGTGTTCCAAGCGAGCTTAGCTTATTCTGGTAGGTGTATTCCTGTGTCTGAAGCATTCATCATACAAAGCTTAAATCAAGGCCATCAAATTTACAGGCTAAGCGTAGAAAGCTGAGCTTATAGCGTCCTTTCTATATAGAACTATTCTCTAAATTCTCAGTGAAAGAAGAAAAAAGAAAAGCATTTCATGATACTTGTCATACTGAAAGACATAGCTTGGAGTTAAAAAGTTCCCCATATCCAACTATAACAATCTGAGAAAGACTTTGAGAAGGATTTCATCTCCTGAATGGCATGAGATCTGTGGGAACTCAAAGAGATGGCATCATTGATGGCATTGAACCTGCAGGCTTAAGCTTAAATACTGCCAAAGCTTAAATGCTTGCATAAAGTCCACCAAGTCAGGTCTGACTTATTCAGTAATAGGGCCCCACTGTTACTGTGCTGCTATCAGTTCTGGAGGCGTGGAGATGGAGCACACGGTAAAGGAGAACAGTTTCAGAAGCCCCACAGTGAGAAATCCACACCCCAAATTCAATCTAATAACCCAAGGTGAATGTTAATGAAGTCTGCTCCTTTTTGTAACCAAGAAGCATGATATAAACAGCAAATATATCCTCAAAGTGAAACAGCACTCTTTTCCCTTCAGTCATCCTTACAGCTTTTAACTGCACACATGACATTAAATCGTATGAGCACAAAAATATCCGTAAGACAAATTACACAATTCCTAACAGAGAAATAAATACACACGTTTCCTGACACCCCACAAATAGAGAAGGTTTAACACACAACATGGAATTTCTTCAGCAGCACTGATTAAACTCAAGATGAGGCAAGGATCTTCTTTACAAAGTAAAGGCACCAGCTCTTTGTAAACACGTACTCCTCTCACTTTAACTGAGAAAGCACTGAAATGTGGAGGCAACCTGTGTAGCAGTGTTCCATTGCCTATGAATACTCCACAGTAGAGACAAAGGCCTTTCTCCTCCTTTGTATTTAATAAGAAATGGGGGTTTGCTTCAATTTATCTAGTGGGAGAGTCTAAATCTCCCTGGAAATGTTACAGTGAATCTGTAAGACAGCGTTTTCTTTCATCTGCCTTCTGATACCCATCAAGAAGTTTAAAGGCAAAAGAAACATAAGTATGAAACACACACGTTTGCAGCCATCTCGTTTCCATTATTGTGCTATAGACAGTGTCCCAGAAGGAACCATTGGCTTATATTAAAAATATAGATACATTTAAAAAAGGAACTCGTGAACATCCTCCAGCTGCAGATCTACCTGCTCTGCCTTGTCAAACACACCAGCCAAGACTGAACCGAAAGAGATCAGATGCTTCTGCTCACGACGACTGCACTTTGGAATTCCAGGGTTTTTCAAGCATGCATCCGGAATGTCCATGTCTCCTGGAGAGTGTTCACATAGCTCTCTAGTGATGAAACTGCAAAACTTGAAACCTGCTAAAATAAATACTCCATACAAAAGCGAACGGTCTGCATCATGGGCAAAAGGAACTGAGCATCTTCCTATCACGCAACGATCACCGGTATCACCAAACACATTTTACTACTCGTACACACAAATCCAGTGATTACACTAATTACTATTGTTCAGTAGCCAACCAAACTTGTGCGTTTCTAAAGCCACCTTCTATGAGCTTTTATAAAGCTGACAGCACCTTTAATGCAGTGTTTTCAGGTTCGACAGAACTCTCAACTGGTACCTGGAGAGGAGGGAAAAACAGAGAGAACAAAGGTGAAATTAAGCTGTTATTCAGCAGAAGCTATTCCCAAACTCAGTATTCCTGGGTAACTATACTATTGGAGTCTAACATACTATGTAGTTAATTAACCAAATGGGGCACTTAGAGGAAGCCCCACTTTACCTTCTCTCTATAACGGAAAGAAAACCAAACCAAAACCCCACAGAACTGAATTTTGTAGTATTAACTCTAAATTGTATATTTAATACATACAGATATTTATCACACAGGGCTAAACTTTCAGGTTTTTTCTCCATCACATTTAAACACTGTAGAATCAAGATGATCAAGGTTTGGTATCAAAATGCTATTGTATTTCTAACAACATAGGCAGCTCTCAATTATTTATGGTGATCTCAGGGTAAGGACTCCAGGCTGTTGTTATATCCTGGCTAATATAAATGAAGCTGTAGGCCAATCTAGGCTAATTCACCAGGTGATACTAGAAACCAGACAAGCTATGGACCACTGCCTGTAGTCAGCATGTACTGACTGTAGTCAAGACAGCCCCAACTCAAGCCACAGGATGCCACACAGTTAGCTCACAGGTCACCAGCTTGGAAGTTTCTGAACCTTATGCAGACACAGTGTACACCTGATCGAAGATGATCAAAAGCTGCAATGTATGCAAGACACATCCATGTGACACAGGATCCTGCAGTGTCTGACTCCAAAAAGATCCATGATGGATCCAAATGATCAAAAAACCCCATGATGCTGAAAAAAAGCCTCCACTGCCAATCTTACCCCTCCTAGTGACTGTGATCACTTGAACAACCTGCTGAAACATGGGACTGGGAGCTCCTGAACAGCAGGAAGTGTGCTGTGCTCACCCTTCATTTAAACTGAGAGGGTGCTCAGCAGAACAGACCCAGCTCCTCATGCAGCACAGCAGAGAAACCACAGTGTGACTTCTGTTCATCAGACACTGCATTCACTTCAAGGGACTGCAGGCATTTCAAGTCAATGTGTAGTCTATAGCACAGACTCCTAACTCAATACTCAAAAAGGCTTCACAATTTACAACACTACCTCCAAATATGAAAAAGCAAGGTTCAAGAACTAAAACCTGGCAAATCTTGAGAGCTAGAAGGTCTTCCAGGTTCTTCATGAGAGATAAGGGGAGAAACAGACACCTGAGGGAATCACCCCATGTGGCTCTGTTGCTCCAAACCAGACAGATACAGTCATAAGTTTTTGCAATTCCTCTTTTGCTGTTACCATTATTATGTCAACGGAAGCCAACCATTCAAGTATGGCAATACAATCATGATAGAAGATCACCACTTACAGCTTTAGCATCCAAATTCACAATCCCTGAATTCACATTGTGTCTTCGCAAATCTGATTTTATTAAGGCTGTAACAAGGAAACGAAGAGAAAGCTGGTTCACAACTTCACAATGACATGCATCTCAAGGCAAACATTTGCACAGCGCAAGTACATAAAAGCTGGTTTCTCGCATTTGGAAAACTGCTAAGTGTCTCCATGCATGTATTTGTTTACGTGCATTAACCTATCCTGGAGATAGACATCTACCTCATTCAAGACATGACTCCAGAAACGGGTGACAGATGGCTGTCCATACATTAGCAACATCACCCTTAAAACAAAGGGTCTGTGTATAGCAAGTACTTAAAGTGGAAAGCACAGCAAACAGAAACACCAAGCCACCAAACCCTGCAGCTGTAACTTCTGTCAGACCACAGAGGAAGCCATGTAATGACATCCTAGATGTCTGAGACATCTAAAAACTACCCAGAAACTCACTATGCCAGAAAAGCCTCCATACTTTTACATTAAAGACAAATCATTACTTACACTTCTGGTCAATTACCTGTTAAGATAATGCCCACAAAGATCCAAGCACAAAGAAAGAGGTTTCCTGCACGAGGACTGTAGTCTGTCGTGAGTTTTCCTTGGACAAGTGTGAAGACAATTCCAAATATCTATGAACAAAGAAGTTGCTTCATCAGGATCACACAGAAAAGAGCCATCGCTTTACCTCACAAAGTTTTAGGTTGTATCTTATAGAAACCAAATTGACTACAACAACACAAAAGAGACTTAGACCCCAAGTCTAAGAAAGCCGCCTTAGACTCCAGCAGAATGGCCTTCCTGAATACTATTTTACTTGAAGAAATAAAATGATACAACCTGTGCTGATGCATTAAGGAGACCTGAGGAAGTGCCTTCAGACTCTGGGTATGTAATTTCCACAGCAAATTCAAACCCAAGTGGGAGATAGCCCGTCATGAAGAACCTATTGAAGAGGAGAGCAAGAGGATGGCCGTCATCTGTTACTACAGCTAAGGAAGGCAGACATAAACACATGGTATTCTGAATTAGCTGGTACTCCAAACTGTGTTTTCAAGGCCTAACATGATTCAATACTTGCTTCACCAGCTTCATTCCCTCAATTTCATCCAACAATTTTAGACATACATCTCTCTTTTTAGGACAAAGATCCTTTAACCTATTTGTCCTGTTCCACATAACCACCTGCACTCCACACATATGAAACAACCTTCTGTGACCCATCCACGAGCCACTCCGTAGTTGAAGCCAACTGACTTCAAATGGAAGTCGTACACAAGCATCATTTTATCAGGCCAAACATCCATGCGAGAGGACAAAAAGGGACCATCAGTAGGAGCTGAAGCTGGACGCGGGAATGCCTGCTAGAACCTGCTGAGGAAGAAGCTGAGGGAACTCACAGGTGATGGTCTCAATGTAGTTGAGGTTTCTAAAGTCTGACTGGTGTTTAAAGTGAAGATCTCAAGATGTCTCTGGCTCTACCTTGACCATTGTGTCCGGATTCAGCCCTATTCCCTCTGGAGTTTTTAGATTATGAGAGGTGCTCTTCTGAGTGAACAAAGCACCCAGCACATTGCTTGGGCTACCTAAATGTTGATCCAAATCAGAACGCACAGAAGCCAGCCTGCCTAGAGTTTAAACTCTAATCACTTATGCACTAGCCAACAGAAAGATACAGCTTTACTGCAGAGAGCTTTCTGAATTGGACCCCAACAGATTGACCCCATACAGACTGTAAAACGTTGAAAGAAATCCACTGAGAAGTGAGCTGCTTCAGGTTTATTCTGATGTAATTGAAGGTAAACCCTATCCGTACTGGGCACTATAGGTATAGTTGAGAGGATGGCAACAGAATATACAGGAGACCCATTTAGTTAAACAGTTAGATACTGTTTCTGAAGAGAACTGCAGGAAGTCTTCTAGCCCTCTAAATGCTTACCCAAGTACTCCTCCAGTCACGAACACTACTGTAAGGTATCCGAGGTCCAGGGTGAAGGTAAAAACCAGCATTCCAATGAAAGAGAGAATGTAAACCATCAAGGTAGTTTGTCTGTAACCCAACCAAAATAGAAAACAATTAACAAAAATTAACGCTGTTAATATAAGGTCATAGCACATTGCTAAAGCACGGAAAGGTAACAGAAACATTACTTATTCTCTAACAACTGTCATTCTACAGCTACAAAATTCGCTTCATGTAATTCTGACTCAAACATAGCATGCAATGGGAACATACCCCTCTTTACTGCCTTGGTTATAGGGCTGCTTTACTCAAGACTAAAGACACTTAGACTCTTAAAGAGTGGACAATCACAGCAGATACTATTACCTTAAGACTTTCAGTTCTGTGCTATGTTGTACCTCTTGGCCATCCCGCAGCACTGCCCATTACACAATACATCAATGTGCAAGCAGCCAAATTGAACACTATTAGCAATAAAAGTCAGCCTAAGAAGCAAGTCAAACAAATCTCATTACAATGTTCCATTTATATTAACTCTGGAAAAAGGGATGTCATCCAAAATATTAAAGAACGCATCATTTATAAGCCAAAATACGTGCAGAAACACAGCCAATCGACAGCATTAACATCCATTAGGTTTCTAGAGCTCCTGCACATAACGTACTAAGAGTCACAGGGGAGAGCTACTCCACTGCAAGCCGCGCTCCAGGGCACTGCTTACTCTTGAGGGACATCACACCATGGGTGATGGACCCAGGAGATCCTACCCCAGAAGAGAGTTCTGCCCCATGGTCCTTCCCTGAATTTAAAGCAAATGTTATGCTTGCTAATTGGACCACCATCAACCATCCATTTTACAAACCAATGCACGGTAGGTTTTGAGCTTTTATGCTTTCCTAGGAGAAGGAGCCCACTGGGCCACCTGGCCACTGTATGTAAGACATACAATGCCTTCCTTGCTAGCCTCACACTCCTGAAGAGACAGAAGTACAAGGAAAACCCCTTCACATCTTTGCATATTCCATTCTCCTTAGTCTTGGCCAAGGACAAGTGTCAAGCTTTTGCCTCAAGAAACTAGTCCCCATCATCAAGGCTGCTAAAGATCAGAGATGAGCTGCATTTTCTTGTTGGCTCAGTGCATCCCTCAGGTTGCAGTGTTTTTCCAAGGCAATAGCACCACTCTCCTACCCCTAACCCCACACATGCCTACCCACACTTACTTGTATGTTTTAGTGTAATCCAGCCACAAACCACAAATAATCGAACCCACCATTCCTGCCACCACCAGTGTCAAGCCAATTCTCCCAGCGTTCACTTCTTCTCCCTTTCAACAAATATTTATATGGTGCTCATTAATAACTTGCTTCCACTCAGAGTCAAGTTCAGACCTCTTGGTAGTCATAAGTGCAAACACATACTCCTATGACTCCCATAGCTGTACGGTGCAAGAAACTGCAGGGGGGTACAAAGGAAACCAAACGTCTGAGCACACATAGCACCTACATAACAACAAACATCACCTCTGCAAATGTTCAGCAGGAAAAAAAAACACAAAGGAAATCCAAGAACCTTACCTCATAATGAGTTACTATCATCTGGTTTAAGAGCGTGGAGACAGAATAAAATGCTCCAGTCATAATACCTGCAGTACCAAAGGAAAAGCTTCAGTGGCTTCAGGTGTAGCCACACAAACCTGTTACCCTAAAGAGTACCTTCAGGTATTTAAGACTCACATCAGAGGCAAAACCTCCTCCCCAGACCTACAAATGGTACTGTGAATCCTGATGGGTTTTCCAGCATTGGCTGCTGAGTACGTAAAAGGTTGTCACTTCCTCCCCCCTAAAAACCACCACAACTAAAACCCACTGTACTTTCCCTCCACGCCTGAACTGCTCTGCCAGACTGCAGCCAGACAGCACCACTTACCATAACTGATCAGCAAAAGCACAAACGGAGTATTTCTGAACAAGTTAATAATCGACTGCTTGTAGGAGTAATCCTCTGGAGGCACAGTCTGCAGGACTGCCTGAGAGTGACTCGGAGGGTATTTGGGCTTTTCTTCAAACACTGGGGAAAGAGAAGAAGGATTTTGATTGCTCTTTATGCTGCTTCTTTTTGAAGTGCCCGAGTCTGATGGATTTCAGATTAACTTGTGCTTTGTAACACTCCCATGGGAAAAATACTTTAGGTTTTCTCATGGAAGAACCAAGTCACAGCCACAGAGGATGTGCTGATGATTAAGTCACATCTCATGGCTCCCGACATAAGTCAAAGACAGACTTCACCTGCAATGTGTCTAGACCTCTGTATCTGAACTGCAAGATTAACAGAGAGAATTCACATTATGTTATAACGGCCTTATAGCAAAAAGAAGAAGTGAACTGAATACTCTGAGGGGTCACCCATGTGAAGCAGGCACACGGTAAGCTGGTTGTCACTTAAACATGGCACATCAGGTAAGCAAACAAAAGTAAGCTGGAGAAGAAGTAATCTCAACCGTTTTAAGCACAGGCAGATGTTGTAAACGCTCCCTGGGCCACTATTTAAATTATAAGGGAACACTTACCAACGCCTGTTAAGAAGAACAAAAGTGTGGATACCATTGCTGTTCCATAGAACATGATGCTGATGTTATGTGCCATTAGGTCGATATCATTAGGTGTATTTGGAACCAAAACAGGTGGCAACAAAAAGCCGATTGCAGTGCCAAGCTGTAAAGCAAGAAAAGAAAACCAAAACTCATTTTGCTGTGAATATAAAACTTTACATAAGTAGAAAACCTTAACAGGTAGAATTCGGAATGTATATCGTAATAAGAATTAATGAAACGATGAAGGAAAAGTGCTCCTTTAGCATCATGCTTCTGAGCTATTTGCTTTCGATGACATTTCACGACCAGGTCTTTCATTAAGTCAGGCTTCAATCTTCTCATTTCAAAATGAAGCTGCAGAACTACACCTAGCATACAGCACATTCAAGTGCTAAGCATTAAGCAAGGCTTTTTGCAGAAGAGCCTTTCACAGGGAAACGCACTGCATGCACACAGCTCTGTATCCATCATCCTACAACTGACGTCCTAGAGGCAACAGAAGCTACTCTTGTAGAAATACCCTCCTCCATCAAAATACTCCACTTGATGGCCAGATCCTGCCACCACAGTAACAAAGACTGGCACGCCAGGTGTACTGCAGAGCTGACAGGGCAGAGAAGAGCAAGAGAAAGAGAACATCCTAAGGACCACAGACCTAAAGCCTATCTGCGATTACTGCTAAGGAAATAAAGAGAAATCACAAAATGAAGTAGTAGGGGGGTTGTATCTGGAGTCAAGTCCAAAGCAGCAACTGATTTTGTATGAAGGAGAAACAAAAAACAAAGACTGAGATTTCGTGTGCGTATATAAAACATTATAAAACATGAAGGAACAACAGCCTTGGACTATTCTCCAATTTATGCCTGTTGCTCCTCCAAAACTAAACTGAATTTTAATGTGGTAGAACTTTCTTTTTCGCCTAAAAAGACACCAAAACTGAATCTATTTCAGGTTAAAAAAGAGCACCAAAGACTGTTAAGAGCCAATACGGTACCCACAATATTGGAAGAAAGTAAAATGACACCATCTTCTCCCCTTTTACACCTAGAAAGGTTATGACCAGAAGGATCAAGAGCTCCAATGAATGTGATGTGCTCAGTTTAAGATGCTAAATACTTGTGGAAATCCAGCATTCCCGACAACCCTCGATAGGTACACCACCTGCATCCCCAGGGATTCGTGTTTCAACTGCAAGTGATCAGCATCTCAGGAGGCAACAGGAGCAATGTGGGTTTTGACACCTCCTCTGTCCTTCTCTTCTGGTCCCAGCCCTGTTTACTCTAGCTCTGAGGTTATGCAAAGTAATCCCATGACCAGTTGGTTATAGCGACTGTTATACAGTTCACTTTGCACAGTGAAACATGTACAGTGAGGCTGTATCATAGTGCATACACAGAAGCAAACCGTGCTGGGGTGTACAGACAACATCACCCCTAACTTCCCCCTGCCTAACTGGTCGTTTCACCACTCTTACAATGTCATTTGAGAGGGTTTTTTAATACAGCAAAAACTGAGGACAGAACTTCTCTTTTGACACCGTGGGTCAGTCTTTGTGGGTCACAAGCAGGACTGGGATCTTAAGACCCATACAGCGCACAGGGTATATACCCTATATAGCTAGCAGGTTATAGCACAGCTGCAGGATAAGCCTTTATCCTTTGCACAGGACTGCCAGAGGAAGGTGAAACACATTTTGCCACTGCATTCCTCAGGTGCTTCCCTGACAGAGGATCACCAAGCGTGTAGGCACACAAAGATCCATCCCTTTGGAAGCGAACACACTCCAGAAATCACAAAGGTTTATTTTGTTCACACCTCTGCTCCTGTTTTCCTTGTGCAGCTTTCTCATGGTTCCTATCTGCACTCCCACCGCTGTTCTGCATCACCTCAACCCCTGCATCTGAGTGAAGCATCAGGCTCAGGGCTGGATCAATGGCACTGTAATGCAGAACTGAAACTCCAGTAACTCCTGCTACTGGGAGAACTGGTGCATGGCAGAAAGAGCAGAAATTCAGCTGCCAAACCTGATTGCAGGGCACAGATGCAAAATTGCTGTTCAACTGCTAAAACAGCCAACAGCCCCCAGAGCCTTCACCTCAAACGGGGCAGTTGAGTTGTCCATTGGAAGACTTCAGTGCAAAACCACAATGCATTGGGAAAACTGTGAACAGTTTGAGAGGGTTTGAACTAATGGGCAGCCCTAACTGCAGATACGCAACGCAGCATTACCACTGTAATAATCCAAAGGGCACAAACATGCAATCATTACTCACATCATAAAATCCAAATCCCCGGTTACCTTTATCAAACCGCACCTACGACCTCAGCCTGTGATGCTGACAGGAATCTTAGCATTGTGCTGCCACAAAAAAGCAGGGAGAGAACAAGGCTATGGGGAGGTACCATTTTTTTCAGCCATGCTTTCAGATACACCTGCTCCAGCTCTCTGAATCTGGCCAGGACTTGAGAACTTGAGTAAACCTGTGACTGTTACCAGCTCCTCACAGTGATGTAAAATCACGGAAGGACAAAAAACCTCATGAGCCACCATGGCATAGACCACTGGCACTTAGTGAGCCCAGGCTGTATTTTGAAGAGCAGGAACTAAAATATGTTGGGGCTCTCCATCAAAGGTCACATACTTAACCCCCTGCTAGCAAAAGGTGTGTTCAAAGAGCTGAATGATGCCAAACGCAAAGCGGTAAGATCCTGAATGCAAGAGGAAGAGAAAGTGGAGAAGGATGACTTCTGCAGAGGGTCTCAACTGATGTACCCCAGGCAGCCGACGGAAGCATGCAGGCTGCTACACACTGCCACACAGCCAAAGTCTGGGAGGTGCCATCACCTCCGTTGCCCCTGCTCCATCACTTCTCCTCTCTCCATCCCCATCTCTTGAAGAATGCCTTCTCCCACTTTTAGGACCTATTTTAACCCAACTCCAAGCTCTGGAGGAAGCCTCCCTTACCCCCTACCTGGTTACCCAGCACAGCCACGGCGCAGGCGGTGGAGACCTCGGTGGGGCCGAACCACACGGATGCGATGCGCGACGGCAGTCCCAGGATGAAGACCTGCGCGACAGCACAGACAGCCTGCGCTGCCAGCGTCAGCGGGTACCGGCCGGGAGCCACACTGCCGCACTTGAGCCAAGCACCCAGCCCGTTGAGACCCGCACCCAGCAGCGCCGTGAGGCGCAGACCGCGGGTATCCAGCAGCCAGGTAGCGGGCAGGATCAGCGGCACGTAGGCCACCATGTAGACCATGGAGAGCCAGTCTATCAGCGGGAAGGACACGCCGTAGAACACCGCGAAGACGTTGCTAAGGATGCTGTACTGGATCCACTGGAAAGCGTTCACCAAGGAGTAGCAGCTGAACACGGCCAGCACCGCCAGCCGCCGCCGCGACAGCCGCGGTTCCATCCGGCCGCCCGCCGTCGACAGCATGGCCTCGGCCTCCGCCCGTTCCCCGCCGCTCTCCGCCTCCTTGCCAGGTAGGAAGCCGTTGCAGCGCTGCAGCGGGGCCGCGGCGGTGTCCGTCGGCATCTCCCCGCTGTCCCCTTCCGCATCCTCCTCGCCGCCTCCCTCCACCATCTCGGCCGTCTCTGCACCCAGCCTGCCCCGCAGCACCGCTCTGCAGCACAAGGTCACCCGGTTCCGGCGGAGAGATCACGGCCACCGCCGCAGCACCGCCCCGCCAGGAGGGAGGAGCGGGAGGAACGGGAAGAGGCTCCGGGGAGGAGGGAGCGGGCTCGGCGGCTGGGGAGCTGTTGGGGCGCATGTACATCCTATATATATATATATATGTGTGTATATGTATGTGTATGTATATGTGTATACACAGAGCCTCACACGTGTGTGTGAAATTATTTATTTATTTATTCTATAGCATGGAATCACAGAATGGTTTGGGTTGGAAGGGATGCTAAAGCTCATCCAGCTCCATCTCCTGCCATGGGCAGGGACACCTCACACTAGAGCAGGATGCTCCAAGCCCCTGTGTCCAACCTGGCCTTCAACACTGCAGGAATGGGGCAGCCACAGCTTCTCTGGGCACCCTGTGCCAGCGCTCAGCACCCTCACAGGGAAGAGCTTCTGCCTGAGAG
>JASSUY010028319.1:43316-56849 GCA_032466535.1 Forpus xanthops | reverse complement strand
CCCCCCCCCCCCCCCCCCCCCCCCCCCCCCCCCCCCCCCCGAGCTGCATAAAAAGAAACCCTGGGATGCAGTTAACATAGAAAGAAATGGACTGAGAATGTACAGTCTGTAATAAATGGAATTTGTTTAGTATTCAGAACGTTAGCTCTCACACGCAGCATTCAAATCCTACACATAAGAAAGTTCAAGCAGAGAACAGAGATGAACATCCTCTTTCCAGATTTTAGTGAAATTTTAGATTTTGAAAATAAAGTGTTCACATTTCTCCATATTTTTTCAAGCTATCACTCTACCAAATGTTGAAATAAAAAAAACCTGAGAATCTTGAAATCTAAATAAACTGCAATTTAACAAAATAAACATTAAAAGGGGATATTTTTTTAAGTTGTTTGGCTTCAAAATGATGGAAAGTGGTTTTGTATTAGGTTGAGGTTGTTATTATTATTCCTATTATTATATTCTCTTGTTATTGCCGGTATTAATAAAATACTTGTATCCACTAAAGCTGAAGAATGCCTATCAGAGACTCATGTGCCAGGTATTTTACTGATGTTTATTTGAAAGACTGTCCTTGCCTCAAAGAACTTCTAATTTACTGTTGCACTCAATGGAACAGAGAAAAGAAATAGTTGCTTAGTACAGGAGCTGGATTATCACAGATTCCAAGTGCCACAAGGTACATGAAAACCCAGCCCATCATCATCAAGAATACCACAGGAGACCTGAGGTGACCCAGGCAAGCTCAAAACACCACTGTCTCTTAGTGAAAAGCGGGCCTGATCTGAACAGCTTGCACACTAAATAGGTACAGAAACAGATGGGTTAAGAAGAAGAGAGAGAGAAAAATACTGACTCAGTCTCACAAAACAGGAGGTAAGAAACTTCAGCACTCAGCTAGCATAACCTGGTAGAATCATTCCCCAAAGTCACTGTGATACAACACATCCCTATGCCCCAGCCTAAAGTCAAAACTACAAGAACAATCTTTGCAGATAGCATAGCGTAAGGCAGGAAGGATGTCTGAGAAGAAAACACTCTAAGAAAGTCATTCCAGTGTCGAATAGCTAGTATGTACTAGGACAGTGTTTAATTGGCATGGCTCAAGGAGCTACAACCACCTGGCTGTTTCATGGTCATTGATTCAATGAATGCTTTAGCGAAACTGGGAAGTTCTACACAGGCAAAACCTGCTTTCTTTGTGGCCTAAGCAAAAGCTTCTGACTCCACTACTAGACCAGGCTAAGGGCTTTGGTATCTGCCCAGGTACCTAGAGCCAAGCTCTGGTCCCAGCCCTTCCCTGGAAGCTGTACTTCTTCCATCAGAGGTTGATGGATAGGAGATCTGTTTGCTTTTACACCTCCAGAGCTTGCCACTCAGCACTGCAATGTCAAAAGCTGATTTCAAACAGGCTTGGAGCTGCAGCAGAACAGATCTGCTAGTGGATGTCAAAGCTGCTCCTATAGCTGTGAGGGCAGTAACTGCATCTGCAGCAATAGCTACCTTCAACAGGAAGCCCAGATCAGTCCTAACCTGTGCTCATATCTCCTCGGGGGCCTGTGGGACTGCTGGCAGCAACTCACGCTGCTACAGATGCTGGAGATCACAGTCTCCCAGACCGTGGAGACCATGCCCATACACCCTGACCTTTTCTGAGGCACACAAGAGGAGGCAGAAGAAAGTTTGGAGCCTATGGAATGGGTTTTCCCTGTTGCTCTGTACAGTCAGAGCATGGGGGTCAGGTCTGCCTAGGTGACAAAGTAAAGATGGTTCCCCTCCCCACAGCCAAACAGACATCCCCAGGGGACACCATTTTTATGATCATGCCCTTCATTTAGGTTTCATCTAGCCCCCACAAGCCCATAGATGATGTGTGGAGAAACTCCTTTCAGCCATTATTAGGGCATTACCAGTATCAATCCCGGTGCACAGACTAGAGCCCTCCTGTCTCCACTATAAATTAAGCCTTAAAATATGAGTTAAATATGATGGATTTGTGGACAGTACTTAGGAGATGAAGCGCAGCAGGGGATTCATTACACTACGAGCTGATGGCTGATGCTTAAATATTGTAAAACCCATGGGGTTTCCAGGAGGAACTTGACATGAAATATGTGGTGAAGAAGTAGTACAGGCTGCAAAACTCACAACACTCCAGAGGGACAGATATGAAATAGAAATTACTGGGGCCAGTGATGGCACAGAAATAGGGAGCTGGGAAATACCCAGCCTAGTTGGAAGAGATTTGAGATGGGGAGGAAACAGGAATACTGGATCCCAAATAAGAGTTATTCAGCTCCTTTGCCTCCTTTCTAAGACAGTCCTCCTTATAACCTGTGCAGCTCAAAAGATAAGCTCCTTGTGATGGATGTTGGTGGTTTTGACATTAGATTTATAGCTTGTTTTACAGGAATGGGAGTCTGGAGACCTGGATTCTTGTACCTCAACTCTCCTATCAATTTCCTGAATAGCCTTAGTGGGCCATACAGACTCACCTTTTCAAGCATGGCAGCCTGATATTCGATGCACAGCCCCATGGTAAGCCCTGCAGCAAATCTTCCTTCGACCTATAAGGCCCACTTTGTAAATTGAAATGGTGGCCTTGATTCTGTGAGCCTGTTTCCTAAACTCTTGCTAACGGTATTACCCTTCTGCAAGGTCCTCCCAGAGGCTCTGTTTATTCATGCCCACAAAGAATAACAAATGTAGGGACATTGGAGGTATGGAAAAGCAAACCAGATAAAACCAGTAACATCACTACATCAGCCAGAGAGCTGGGGCAGAAGAAATTGCTGTTTTCCCTACCTCCCTCCAATTCTTCACTCACATCCACCTCTACAGAGATCTGACCTGAATGAGACTAAACTGATCCTAAATAAGAGAAAGCAGCAACCCCACAGGATTATCTAGGACTACCCCACATAAACCACAGAAAGGAGCTCGTAAGTACTTGGTACTCGTTCAGCACATGTCATCTGATAATCTTGGGGTAGCTTAAAATGTCTGGCTAGGGAGCAGCAGGCCCAGGCATTTCTGAAAATAGACTAAGTTAGATGACTAAATATGGTGGTTTTTTATGAACCTGGAGCACCCACTTCAGAGTGCTTGGCCCAGGACTGATTCCTTTTGAGACCTAGGCTTTTGATCTCACTGCTAGACAAAATAATTAAAGGAGCTGAAATACAATCAAGGTTTCTTTCCAGCTTAAAAAATTAGAAAAATAAGATAAAAAAAGAATACTTGGATATATTTTATATCTTTTTTGGACTCTTCAGATAAAGCATTGCATAGAAAAACATGGCGTCTTTTAAGCTTGTTCCATCAGCTCCCTTCTTTTAAGCTCACATGTGAAACTGCTCAGATCTTATATTGGGAAAGAGAAAAACTGGAAGCATCAGGTAACCCCAGGGAGAATGCTCAGGTTTAAACCAGACACTTTTTCCTCTAAGGACCATTACCTAAAATGCTCTTTTCATACTGAATGTCCCTGCTGAGGAATTTTGCTCTTCTCTTTGCAAAGAGGGCTTGCTTTGCTGATGCACACAGATTTGGTAGTTTGGGTGGTGTTTTACTTTCCTTGACACAGCTTGCTTGATGGCTCCACTTTAGTAACTAATACGATCTGCCTCACAAAACACACAGGAGGTTTCATGGCTAAAGCAGGAGGGAGAAGAGGTCTATATTATAAGGCTGAGTATGGATTTAAGGGTCCCTGCTAGCTCCTACCATCCAGTCTGCTGTCTCTGGACTAGGTCTGAACAGCCTAGTGGCACTTTTCCTCCTCTTCAGCAAGGAAAAGAAGTGGCAGAGTGGCTGAGGGCATTCCCTACAGGTCCAAAGGTTCCAGCTAGAGCATCACTTGGATTTTATGCTATAAACTGTCCTGAATTAACCCTAGTGGGAAAGAATATTTCCTGATTTGGAGTAAGGAGTCAAAAGCAGATATGATGTAATAACTTCAATCATCTCCCTGAAGACCCTAGTTTCTCCAAGAAGGCTACATCACTCGTGAGGACTAAAAAAGCCATCTCTAGGTTTTTCAGCAGCAAATTTTGACGCCTAGAGAGTACGGGCTAAGTAAAGCCTCTAATGCTACCAGCCATCTAACCATGTCTCTGGCTTAAGCTAGTTTTGCATCCTCTGGCCATAAATTGGCGTTCAAAAGCCAGTGCCGGGAAGTTTAGTGAAATATTTACCTAAAAGGGCACTAGTTTTATCCTTCACACTCTCCTTTTATCTCGAGGCATCTTTCTCCCCCCTGCCATGTCTTTTTCTCTTGTTTTCCTCTTCTTCCCACTTCAGTCTGAGATTCTGACAAGGTAGGAAGGCAGGAGACTGGATTTCCTTATCACTGAGCCTGTTAAAATGGCTATTCTGGTGATGCTCCCAGCCTCAGAGAGGTTGCCAGCACCAAGGCAAACCCAGTGTGACCACATAGTCTGAGAGCCCAGGGCTGGCTTTGAAACCCTTTGGAGCGAGCATATCCTACTCCCTGCAAGAGTTTCATACGACATTCCTTTATTTTACATTTTGTTCTGTGGGAGTACATTTGTTATTAATCACTGGCTTGCACATCAGTACTGTTCTTTCTAACAGTTAAACCAGATATTCCATCCTAGCAACTCAAATTAATATTTGTTTGAATAATCTATTTAAAATAGATGATGTCTGGCCAGCAGTGTGGTCTGGCTGGCAGCACTCTGCTTTCCCAAGTGGACTTTTTCATTTGGTTTGTTCCATATTTTCTTCCTCTGCTCTTCTTTTATATAGTCCCCAAAAATCGTCCGTTCAGCTTGCTTTCTCTAGCAGTGGTTCCTCTTGCATCTAGTCCATGTAGGTCAAAGTACTTTTTTCATTGCTTGTCCTAATAGCTTTGGACAAATGGCTCTATTGAAACCACATATTTTTGAGGAACTTATTTTTGTGGCATTTTATATTATTTGTATTTTTGTATTATTGTTGTCCAAGGAAGTTGTGAGTGCTCGATCCCTGGCAGTGTTCAAGCCCAGGTTGTACAGAACCTTGGGTGACACGGTTTAGTGTGAAGTGTCCCTGCCCATGGCAACGGGTGTTGGAACCAGATGATATTAAGATCCTTTCTAACCCAAAAATTTCTATGGTTCTATGATTTCAGATTCAAGTTTAGCTACATATCCTGAGTGGAATAAACATTCTGAATGAAACAAAATATGCTGTTTGTATGCATATATGTGCATCTGTATGTGTTATTTTGCAGTATGGTCATTAATTACATATACCATTACACTGATATTGTTTACGGACTGTCTTCCACAAGATGAAAGCCCTCCTGTCTTAATCATTTCCTACCTTGATAAAAATGGTAAAAAACTAGAGCATAATCAGACATTGATTTATGATGGACATAAATGCTCTCCCTTTTTGAAAGATTTGAACTCTGAAGCCAACTTTCACAGTTCAAACTTGTCTCTAGAAAACACAAATGAGCAGTAATTTATGGCCAGTAGCAATTTCTCCACTGAATCATACTCAGACTCCGGTCCAAACTCCTTCTGTGTTTCGAGGAAGCTTTTCTGGCTTGGGTTGGCCACAGATTGCTTTGGAAAACTAAATCTACAGAACTGTTCATTTTCAGAATGTTGCACTGGTAGAAATTTGCTCTGACAACACCCCTCTGAGGTACAGGGATCAGTGTAATGTGCTCTGACTTCACAAGATGCTGCAAACACAATCAGTGCAGTGGGAGTCAGCTTTGCCCTGTCAGCTCTGGACCAGGTCCCCAGGAAGAGGTAAGAATACAAGTTATCCAGACTTCAGTATTTTTTTGACGCCTAAGACATTATATATGCTATGGAGCATTACTGTTTCTTTTCACGTAAATATGCTTTCAGAAATCTATTTTAATCAACTGTGGTTGCAAAAAAAACCTGCTGCAAATGACTGCTTCTCAATGAAATATGTACTAAGAAAGTTACTATATTCTATCATACAAATTTTTCCCTTCATCTACAGAAGTGTTCTTTGCAACACTTTTCACTGAGATTAAAAGAAATTCTTTCTTTTGCCAGAGCTGATTACTTTTCTCCAGGTGCAACACAGCAGGTAAACAGCAATGATCAGTCTAAGAATTCCCTCCTCAACCAAGGGAAAAGGAGGTGGGTTTTTAAAATAAACTCAACTGAAATAAATGGGTAACTTTTCCTGAAAACCTGCATTTAAATCGGTAACCACAATTTCAAGAGGAATTTGTAGGGATCTTTACATCACAAATGACTTCCGTTTATTTGAAGTCTTCCAAAACAGTGAGAAACCTGGAAATTATCTATGTCTGAGTCCTTATTTCATTTTTTTTTAGTCATATAATCATTGCTAGAAGAAAACAGCACAAACCAGAAAAGTGATTTGCCTTTATGCTGTATAACAGCTGCCCTATCAAATTGCAGCCTGGGATATTCATACTTGGAGACAGACTACAGCATATATCCATCACACATATATTTACATTAACCCACAATTACATTAATCCAAACACACACTCTATAATTACTGCAATTTATACATCCCTTTATGATTATAAAGTAAAAGGCATTAATAAACTGGCAAGATACTTGGCCACATGACCGTCTCTTAAAAAAAATATTGCCTTGCTCTCCCAGGTATTCCTAAAAAGCCAAAGTCTGTGCCTGACAAACCATGCACTCCCCTGACTACACAGGCATCTCTCCTAGAATTTTCTAGCATGCTGGACACATGGGAACGTCCCCTGTGCTAGCACCTACCTCGTGTTCCTCCACAGAAAGATGCTGCCTGGCCTGTTTAATGCCACTTGGGCAAATGGAGCACATTTTGCCCTATGAGGGATGCACTGAAGTAAAAAGGCCCACTGGGATCTAGCCCACTTTACCATGCTCCCATGAAGACAAAGAGAGACATGGAGAATTTCTTTCTAGCTCAACGCAACAGAAGAACTGTTGATACCTGGAAGGGATTCTGTAAAACCTACACTGCAGCTGCAAACTAACAGTTGTACTGTAAGCAGAACCTGCTATAGATGTAGTAAAGAACAGAGTAAGCCTCTTCTACTAAAAAAACCCTTCAGGTTTTGAAGTTCATGGCTTGTTTGTCACAAATACATATTACTACAAAAGAAGTCACTCCAGGCTGTCTGATGATAATTTCACATTGGAAATATTCTTCTTGATGCAATGCTTTACCTATCATGATGTCTCGCCATATTCAGCTCAACAAAAAGCTGGTGACCAAAGCAAAGATACCCATGAATGAAACAAATCTTTGACACAGCAGCCAAATCTAGACTATGAAATTCCTCTCCACAAGGATAAGCTACTACTGGAGGACTTCAGCACCCACAGAAACAAACAAGAAATCAACCTCTTTAAACTGAACAACCTTCAACAATTTCTGTATATCCATGAAATATTCACTCTATCAGAAATGATAATAGCAAACCAGTAGCCCATGACTCATATACCAGAAAAGATATTTTCTCCCAAAGGCCAGAAATTGGACTAAGAACTAGAAATATGTTGTTGCAACTGTATCCATTTGTAGATATGTGGAAGAGCTACAGATACTACTGTGCTGTAAGACAAACTGGGACATTCAAATAGATATTAGCAAGTTGGTAGATCGCTGAACATAGAACATCTTTACTAGTATCAGATTTTACATAAAGGAGTCACCTTTAAATATCTGTAATTCCTTTTTATGTAGAGAAGTTAGTAGGATGTAGCAATTTTATTATCCTGCACTTAGGTACAAGACCTAAGAGCAGGATAATAAGTACAGAATCTTTGTTCTTAAGATTAGTCTATGGCAAACACTTTCTATCACCTCCTTTCTCAAACTAAAGAGTTTTCATCTAATCTTTGTAGAAATCAATTGCAGTCAAATTTGTTCTGAACAAACACCAATATACCGTTACTTACTTAAAAGCTTTTTTCTTGTGAATGACCTTGGTGTGAAAGCAATATGCTCCACTGTTATTTTTTCTTCTATATTCTTTATCTTGAAAAGCATCTGGTCCTCTATGAATATCACACTATCTGACTCAAAGAGCATTTTAGTTCCTTTAAGGAGTTATTGTGACCCCTTTTCTAATAGACCCTTCCCTCGACCTCAACTCCCACCCTCACCACCTACAGATTTCCAGAAAAGTTGAAATAGAGAACTGCAAAGCAAAAATGGTCTAAGATTTTCATTCTGCATCACTAGATGGCAATTTCTAATTATTAGTGGGATAACACAGAGTGTGTAACTGAGCTCATAAAAAAGTATTTGTCACTGATTTATAGAACTTGGGGAAAGAAGAGACTTCTGAAAAACTGAAGGCCTGCTTTTTGGTGCTTTGATTTGTTTTCAATAAGAAAATTTGAAAGAAGAAATGAAGGTAAATGTTTCTGGGGTTTTTAGTATTAACATCACAAAGTTCCAGTATTTGTTAAAACCATCTCTAACACTAAACCCTTGCAGCTCCCCCTCTAAGTCCATGGGAATGGTGAGCCTTTCCAGGACTGGTCCCTCTAAATGCAGGCTTGAGGTAAGCAACTTCATATACAGCCAATTCCCAAGTCTTTATCCAGGTTTTACTCAGCCTTTACTCAATCAAAGCTCCCACTTAGAGGCAATAAATAGGTTACTTTAGGAACAGGCCCAATGGATAGGTTCCACAGCATGCAAGACAACTATTATTAAGCATGGGCGTTAGTCAGCAATAAGCTCTCCTCCACCTCTTAAACTTTTGGTGTTCCCACAAGGGAAGCTATTGAAAGCCTGTGCTTTGTAAGTTCAATTCCCTTTGCTGGCTTATAACACAGCTGCTATATATTATCTTATACATTTGACCACAAAGGTGCATTCTATAGGCAAGATTCATCCACTCCTGCCATCCCTTTTTATTCATTCACTGCTTTTCAGTGTAATGTTTGGGGACCCTGTTCTCAGCCACTTGTACATTTCAGCACTTGAAACACACCAAGAGGGACAATCGCTTGACTGATATCTCCATCTTAGTATCTATACCCGTCTCTCTGTTTCTCTAGCTTTCTACCCAAGCCATTGTGTGCACCAATTGTGCTATCATAAAGCAGAGTGTTGGGCTGTTTTGTGATGATGAAGAACCACGCAATCACAAGCTTTATTGCATACCATCCCATCCAGTGACCCCTGTTCTTATCATGAGAGCCCATTCAAGGGGAAATTACACCAGACTTCAACAGGGAAAGTGTCCCTCTGTTTCCAGGCTATTCAGGACAAAAGGTGAGAACCACAGAACAAGCCTCTTCTGCTTTAATTGTGAAATGTTTCAAGCAATTGGAAAGGGGGGAAGAGGTGGGAAGGGGGGTTAAGGGGGATGGGAGGGAGAAAAAAAAACAAAAAGAGAAAAACTCTATTGAGATCAGGTGGTCCCATTTCCCAGAGATAAACAAGTTCAATAATATACTGGTCAACAGAGTTACCCTACCCTCAACAGGCTTTTGTTTTTTTAAAAAGGACTAAAATAACCACTTGGAAATGTTAAACCAAGGCATGGCATTTTAATATGAAAATGGGGGCCTAGTATATTTTTGGTCCCTCTGACAACGATTGCCCTCAATTAGATCACTTATACTCAGTAAATTGGTTGCTGTGAGGGGTTTGTGATCATAAAAATAATCATACATGGCAAGTTGCTTTCAAACCTGGGTTGGGGTGGGTTTTTTTGCTGTTGGTGGGTTTTTTTTCTTCTGCTTTTTTGCTTATTGCCATAGTAACGACAAGTGCATATTTTGGCGTGGTTCCAACATAATATTCAAGAATGTTCTTTTTGTCCATTTTTAAGAGGAATCATTATGAATATTTGAATTATATTTTCCAATTAGGTGAACTGAAGTGTTTTCCAGTAACTCTGTCTTTTTCCCCTTGTTTATAGAAAATGTGAGATTTTTATTACACCAAGGGCTTTCAAGACAATAGCTACAAAGACTGGTTTTGAGTACTGGTTGTAATATCTAATTCAGAGCTAATTTTTAATGGACAGGGTTCCACAGGGATTTGTTTGCAAATTTCATCAACTTGAGCTACTGCTTCATTTACTGGAATGCAGTACATAGAACTGACCCAGTGAGCAGGAACAGTCTTGTTCCTTTTAAAACATTACTGTATATTACAATAAACAGTGACTGGCTATCAAAAATAAAATGCTTGATTGCCTGCAGATTTAGAATGCACATTTTTTATCTTGGATAAGCTATTGAGTTAGATTCACCACTGACACAGCTTAAACAAACACTTGCATTTTGTTTTAAGCTTTGTGTTTCTTCAGAAGCCAGTAGGATGTGCTCAGGTCAGAACAAAAGCAATTGCTTCATGAGGAAATGCTTCTGTGATGGATATATTTTGTGTTTGGCTGCCTTTATGAAAAAGCATAGCTGAATAAATCTCAGTTATCTTCTCTCACAAAACAGCATCATTACAAGTCATTCAGAGTCCTCAATGATATCTGTGTCTTGGTCCTTTTTCTAGCATAATTTTATATTTTCTCTTCTCACATGCTCTTTTATATTTGCCCTGGTAACACACTCCTCAGCCTGAGTCCTGAGTGGATGAAAGCCAATCCAACTTGCCAAACCCATGTTTTTACCCTCCTTCAGCAGTAAAGTGCCTGTCACTTGAAAAGAAATCCAAAACACTCAAATTGTTAAGAAATTGCTTAAGAAGGGCTTCATATGCTCCTGCCTCTGGACTTCTCTCCAAAATATCTGCTGCTGACACTTTCCTGAGGGACAGAAAGGATCATTCTATATGAACTGAATAAACAAATTAGAGGAAAACATTTTTAAACCCAGTAGTCATTTTAGAAGAGCTTGTTTCTGGTGGCTCTATTGTACACACCTGTGGCTTGTTGCTCAATGGAAATCAGTCTCTGAAAACACTCCAGAGACTAAACATTAGGATTTATTGCAAAATCAAGCTGCATTTTCCATGTCTAATAGCATAAGCACAGTTAACCTTCTGTATACTACTGCACAGGAGCAGGAACAGTCTTACAAATTGAACTCATACAAAACCCTTTTCTAAAATGGGCTGTAGGTGAAAAGGGTCCTGAAACTTCTGAAGTGTCATCCAGGCCTCTCAACTTCCCTTCCAGTCTTGGCCTCGATATAGGATTGAGTCAGACTCAAAAGGCTTTGAATCTCTGAAAAGCCATATCTACTCATCATTGTTTGTGCTCTGTAGAAACATCTTGTCCCAAGAAACTGCTAAGATGAAATGTAGCAGAAATGTCAAAAGCATAAAGCATCATTTATGTGGCACTGGAGAAGGAGAAGGAACGAAGAAGGGAGACACAGCAAAAGAGAATTTTACAATGCCAAAGCATGACGGGCACTTTGAAAACAAAGGTGAAGGTCTGGGTCTTCCAAGATTCTTCCATCTCAGACTATGATGGATTAGACCCACAAGCTCTGTTTTGTAGTGTTTCAAGCTAAGCAGGCAAACTAAAACACTGCGCTGTATCCATTCTCTCTTTCACTACAGCATGAAACAAGCAATTAAAAAAACAAACTACCCGGACATGTTTGATAAGAAAGCACTTAAGAAACACAGAAGGAACCCACAGCTTTTAATATTACATTAATAGACTAATATCTTAATCCTTTACCAGTGACAGACTACACATTTAAATCCCTAATGGGACCTGGTTTCCAAATTACATTATTTAATGTTTATTCAGTGAATAATCCAAATAGTATTTAACACCACTGAAGAAAAAACACACACACCCCCTGGGCGGATTGTCTGCTTTTCTTTTGCTTCGTAATTACCCAACCAAGGGCCCTATTAAATAACTCCCTTTTTTTATGATCTTACAGTGAAATGAACCCTCTATCTGAACACTGCACAGAAGAAACACTTCAGGCACATGTGCACACTGTAAAATCCAATGCCATGTCAAAAACCTTCTGCTGATCAAGATTGTTTTGATTCATTTAGGGACTTTCTAGCCAGACGTATTTAATATCAAAGGGCCTGATCCAGCCCCTATCCTGGAAAAAGAACAAAAGCAAACACCAAGGGAGCATCAAAGAAATAGAAATGGTTTGTCAATGAGATCTCTGATGTGGAATAGGGGAAGTTAATTGCCTGTAACTTTATAATATAATTAGGGCACTTTCAATAGGATCTGTGCCACTCAGCCATGGACATGGCTGGCAGAGCTGTAATCACCCAAGTTCCCTCATTACCCAGCAGAAAGGCTCTTCCCCTTCTCTATGGTGGGAACTCAGGCAGTCATGAAGATAAGGGAGGTCTCTGACTCATGTTACTTATGTTGAGTGGTGCAAAAGCAAGCAACTCTGTGCCACGACAGCATGTTCCAGCTCTTCCCTGCCTAATCTCCATGATGCGTGCTTCCAAGCCTTGCCCAGCAGCATCTCACTCCCGTAGAAGCACAGGGATGGAATAGTCAACTAAGTCCTTTGGGCAAGTCAGTCCCATGGTCAGCAGAAGTCGCTTATTTCCCTGGGGAAAGGTGATTGGTTCCTCTAACATACAGAACATAACTCCTTCATGGCCAACGATGAGCCACTTAGGATTCATAAGAGGCAAAATGTCATCTTACCCCCAAACGTTCCTCAAGTAGCGGAAATCACCACAGATACCTGCAACAGCAGATGCTCCCATCATAGTCCCCACATTTTCATGCCTCTCTTTCAAACCCATGCTAAACAAAGGCCAGCCTTTCTAATTCTTTCGTTGAAAATCTCTAACTGAAAGCTTCAGGCTTTGATATAGAAATCAATTCAAGTATATCCTGAGGCTGCGAGTTAAAAAGTGTGTGTGGAAGTGAATTGGGAGACATGAAGGAAAGATGGTTTTGACCCTTTCTGGAGCCAAGAATGATTTGGGGATTCATTTGTAACAGTAACAAAACCAGGGCTTTTTGAAGAGATGTCCTTGGCTAAGATCTGCTTTATATTTCTTACAAATAGCCAACGATACTTGATTCCGGCATTTAACTATGTCAACTGTTATAGTTGGAAAAAAAAAAAAAAAAACAAAAAAAAAAAAGAACAATGCTAGATATGTATTCTGACATGGTTTTGGTCAAAGCTCTTTGTAAACTGTCAACATTACCATTAAAAAGCGCTGCTTGGAGAACTGGATGTATCAACAGCTTCATGAGCATGTGGTGTGCAGTGGAAAGCAGGCATGTAACTGTCAGTTTGGATGTAATTGGAAAGACACAGGGATGCATAGACAGACAGACAGATACCTCCTAGTAAACCATCAGCTTCTTCAGTGTGAACTCTATATTATCTCCTGCAGTCTTAGATCATTACCATCTTCTAGAAGAGAAACTGTATATTGTGTGCAGTTCTGGTGTCCTCAATGTAAAAAGGACATGGAACTATTGGAATAAGTCCAGAGGAGGGCCACGAGGATAATCAGGAGGCTGGAGCAACTCCCCTATGAAGACAGGATGATAGAGTTGGGGCTGTTCAGTCTGGAGAAGAGAAGGCTGCATGGAGACCTCATAGCAGCCTTCCAGTATCT
>JASSUY010028319.1:22705-43216 GCA_032466535.1 Forpus xanthops | reverse complement strand
TCCCTGCCCAGAGCAGGGGGGCTGGAACTAGATGATCTTAAGGTCCTTTCCAACCCTAACTATTCTATGATTCTATGCAGGGTGGCCTAGTAACATCCTTAAATACATTGCAGAGGGAAAAGACCTGTCCAACCCTGCTAATCCATAGCCATATTGGGAATGATGGGTGAGTGGAAGACTGCCCACCTCCTCACACTACTGCAGTTTAAATGCTAGTTTAAAGGCTGCATCACAGGTGAGTAGCACTAGACAGTGCAAAGCACTTGCTCTGGGCATGAGACATTCAACTTTCCTACCTTAATAGTACAAGGAGATTTTGTTCCCAGAATTATTGTTCACATTTTTATGACACAATTGGTTGAAAGAATTATAGTTCTTTTCTGTAGATCAAGGCAAGCATTCCCAGAACTTATACTTCTGAGAGGGTTTGGGTGGTATTTTTTGTACTGTTGACCATAGAGTATATTACCAGAAGCAGAGAAAGAAGAAATAGCACCTGATCCCTTTTCTTATAGAACAGAGAACCTCAGTAATTAAAAAGATATATGAGGTGGCTCTCATACAGGCCTCCCTCTAACAAAGCCCCTCATCATTATTGGTGGATTTCATCCTACCTTTATATGAGGCAGTGAATATTTATCCTTATTACACTGAGGGAGAGCTCCAGCAGTGATGAAGTAACTCCTAGGTGAGGCTGGGAACCTGACCTGTACCTCCTGCATCCCACTCTGCTTTAAGCTGCATGGTGTTTCACTGAGCAATGCTGGGAGCCAGCACAGGGTCATGTGGACACTGCAAGAGAAAAAGAGAAGCCAAAACGCACTGCACAGTCTGAAATCTGAATTTACCGGCAGGGTCAGGGAGCTATTTTACTTGCTACCACTGTGAACTCCAGGAATGGAATCAATTAGTATTAGTTTAAAACATCATCTGTTTCAGTTTAACAGAAAGCTTCTGTTCAGTGAAATACAAGGTTGGTAAATGAAAAATAAAAGTTGATCTGATTTTAGTAACTCCTAAGGTACTATTTTTGGTGTGGCAAAAGAGTATATCGTACAACTGCCACAAATGTGTGCGACAATACATTACTTCTGTTATAATTCATGTCCTCATAAAGGAATGTCTGTGCAAGTCATGCATGAGTGCAAATCACAAATCTCTGCTTCACAAGGTGCTTCACCAGCGACTATGCAGATGTGTCACAGCATTTTCTTCAATGATACTGTTAGGTGATAAACAGCTACTTTAAATGGATGTTTGCTCATATAATTAAAACCATCTTTAACATCCTGATGGAAGAATTCCTTTCCAGGTATCATTTCTGTCTTTAGAGAGATAAATCCCTATATGTGGTTTTTCTTTTACCGTAGATTTTGACAGCTATGGTAGGAGGCTTCATTAGAGAGCTACGAAATATGGGTTTTCTCAAGGCAATGAACTCACTCCAAGCAATACTGCATTTGTATTTTGTTTCACAGAAGTTTTTTAAAGTACTGTCAAACCTTTTCAATTCAAAACAGTCCTAACACATTTCAGCTCCTCAGGGGCACCACCAGCTTGTTCCTGACCTAAGTGTCTTACAAGGCTAGCAGCACGTATTACTTCATGGGTAAAGCAGGAGCAATGTTACTGAAAACTGAGCTTATGGTTATTTTACCTGTAGAAAAGTAAATTCATCAGCTGCAGTTGCACCATTTGTTTTATACCCTGAATTATGAGACCAGAGCTAAAGAACACTACAGAGACAATTCAGTTTAATATTACTGTTCCAAGCATTACAACTATAAACTGCTTGAATTTCTCATCCCAATTTTTGTTCACTGAATCCCCCTTCCCTATTTCAATAAGTTCTTTTACTTCCTCTCTTCACTTTTTGGAGAAAATAAAAAGGAAAAAAAAAAAAAAAAACAAGAAAAAAAGAAAAACATCCTCCAAGCCCCCAGCAAAATAAAAGCAAAGGAGGGAAGAGGACTGAGAAAGCTTTTTCTCTCCTGTCTCCTATGCCATTTTAGAAATAAAGAGACTGAATGAAGTTAAAAACAGGGACAAACAGCAGAATATTTTTAACACTCCCATTGCTAAAAAAGTAACCCTAAGCAAACAATTATCTATGGAAAGCATCATCATTTTCCAACCACTTACTCAAGGCCCCCCAGGTCCCTCAGCTGTGCCTGTTCCAGCTGCCAGAGCAACCCTCTCCTCTCAAGGTCACACCTAACTACCAATACTTGCACTGTACAACTGTCTTTAATTTCATCTATTTGTTAAGCACCCCTGCTAAGAAATCATCACAAAGATAGGGAGAGGAAAGCAGAGATGAGATGATTTATTTCATGTCAAGCAGGTTGGAACTAGATGATCTTAAGGTCCTTTCAGCCTTAACTATTCTATGATTCTACGATTCTGTTTCAGTAGGGACAACTGAACCCTCATCAGCATGATGAATTGCTGATGAAGATGAAGAGGAAAGGCCAGCCTGGCCTCCTGCAGACAACCAGCACAGCCCAAGAGTCAGCAAAAAAAGTCAGTGGAATGGACTAACGAGCGAGTGCAGGGCGAGATGAAACAGCTGCTGGACTTCCTAATTGTTGGAAAATGGCATCATGGCCCACAGTACACTGCAGCAAGAAAATGCAAAAGTGGAAACTTATAGATATATTTTTACATGGTGATAATGATTTTAGCATCTGCTTAAAGCACGTGTGCCAGAGCCTGGATCGCTCCTCACGTAAATCACTTAAAATCCTGTTCTGCCTGAAAGTAATAATCTGTTTGCTTTTATTGCTGTGTTATAAACTTTCCATCCCAATCTACTAATCAAATGCAGTGACACAAGGACTGTCAAATCAATTCTGCAAAGGGGGTGGTAGAGGAATGAAAGGTTTGGGCTCAGTGACGTAGGGCAGCAGGAACACACCAAAAATGAGAAGTCCTCCAGAAGAGGATGGTCATTCACCAGGACAGTGGTTCCTGGGGCTTCTGAACTTCTATAAACCCACAAAACCCACCCTGATGTACAGCTACAGGCTTCCTGCTACACATTTCCTAAGCAACCTCACTGAAGGAAGACCACTTTGTGCAGAGAGCTAAGACCTCCAGTGATGAAGTATTAAGAAGCTATTCCCTTTCCAGATGGTGTAACTGATGCTGATTAACCTAAATTATGTCATGCAGTGCACAGTATCAACCCACGCTGTGTGCACCATCTCAGATTGCAAGAGAACAATGTGGAGCAGAGGAGACAACGGAGGCTGCAGGAGCCTGGTACAAGGCAGAGTCACAAAGAGCAAAGTAGAAATGTAAAATAGATATTTCCAGAGTGCATTTTCCTTTGCTGTGGATCTGCTTTGCTTCTGTGCTGCAGGAGAGAACGACATGGCATCGTCCTGGATTAAACTAGTGACGAGGTAAATGGGAAAACAGAGATGCGGTCTCACTTCTGTTACTGTTATTACGTTTTGCTGTTCTTTTTCATAAAATTCTTAATAGATGTAGACCAAACCTATCCTGGAGCTGGCCAACACCACATAAGGCTGAGTCTGGATTTACAGAAGTGAGAATGTATGTTCTCCATATTGGCTTACCCATTTTGCCATTCCATGATATAACCTGACACATACTTTCATAACAAGAATGCCTGAGAAAATCAGTATTTTTTTATTACAAGGAGAATGGTTTTTGCAATTTTCAGTCATTCCCACAGAACAATAAATTCATTTTAAGTTCTTTCACACCTTCCTATTTGAATAGATAAGCTGGAGAGAAAAAGAGCAAACAGAGATCAGTTTGAGACTAAAGACCCTCTCTAGAGGTGAAGACATATGTATTTATGTATATTTAGGTCTGCTGTTTGCTTTAGGATTATCTTCTGCCAGAACAAAAATTTAAGAGATGGAAGAGCAGAAGATAAACAAAAAAAGAAGATTAATAATCTGCTTGGACCTGGATCCAAATGACAGACATGGCTCATCTCTGCATGAAATTACTGTTGTTGAATTATTGTTTATATATTTAATACATTTCATTGGAAAGCTTTCAAGTATTTGATATCAACTCTGGCCCTGTGGGAACCAGTTGGTCCATTAGATACTGAATATATAATGGAGAATATCAATTACACTGCTGACTGACATAATTAGAGTGAAAACAGCACTTGGTTTATTCCAGAATGAAAAAAAACCCTCTTAATGCTTGTGATTCCAAAGGTATTATTATTAAATTTCTCTCCTAGAACATACCTGATAAGTGAGGAACCTGTGATAGAACAGCACCAAACTGGGGCATTCACAGACCACAAACCTGCCATTAGGAAGGAAATCCCCTCTTTTGATTTAGACTCAGGATGTCAGCATAAATTTTAGCTTCCAACAAACCTAAAATATAAAAGCTGATTTCAGATATAATAGCCTTGTTCCTCATGTCTTGTACCAAGTCCACACACAGCCATTAGGGCACTGCTTGTTGCATTCCCACAAAAAACCATAACATTGACCAAGGCCAAATTAATCCATTTGTCAACATCCGCTGACCTGTGCACCTGCATTGGAGTTTGTAACAAAATCCTAAATTAGCATCACTGGGCTTCAAAATGGCTCACAGAATACATGCTACACTTGTTGAGACTTCCCAGGGGGACGCAACTCATTGAAGAGATGGATGGATACCTCTACAAAAGCACATACATCAGTTTAACCTAGTCAAATTCAGATCAGGTTCCCCAAGAGATTCCCTTGGTTGTTAAAATACGTTTTGTCATTTTTTCCTGTTAAAGCCCATGTTTGATTTTTCACGGAAAAGTCACTGTAGTGCAATTGGTTCTCAGGGAACAAAACATTACAGACACTGTGAAAAAGAAAGAAACCAAAACCAAATAACTGGATGAGACTGTTTTAAATAACTCCCAAATTGTCGTAAGGTTGCAGGATTCATATAAGAGGCTGAAGAAAGGGGGAGCTAAATTTCTCCAGAAAAAAATATGTAGTCCTTTCTATATTTTATGCCATTATGATTTTTTCATTTGCATGTGTTACTGAATATATGCATTTAAATATTCATATTCAAGCTACTCTTCTTGAATAAGCATGAGTGAGAGGAACATTATGGAAATGAAGCTGGGTCAATATCAGATTCAAAATGGGATTCACACCTATCAAGACATCAATGCACAGGCTTTCACTTCTTTCTTCTTCCTGGATTCTGACAGCTATAGTGAGACACAAGATCTTTCTGAGATGGACAGACAGCATGAAGACTAAAGAAATTTAAGGAATTCCCTTGGTCTAACATATCAAAACGTTTGAAAGTTACTAAGCAGCAGAAATGTCAGGTGTTAAAATATTTTCTTAGAGAAAAAAGAGAAAGGCAAAAGAACCACCAAAGGCTGGGTATGAGATCCAAGATAACTCAGAGAGGATTCATACACATATTTGACACACCAGGCTATTTTCCATCAGACTAAAATAGCAGGAGAAATTTTTTATTCTCCCTTTTTTCTTTAAGCATTCTTATTAAAATTCTGTATCAAAATTGCAATAAGAAAATGAGCTGCGGATTTATATTCACCTGAAATTTAAAACCCAGGACAACTTATTTAGTACCCCATATTTGTCAGAATTGTTGACCTTTTGACCAACACCACCTATGTAAAATATCATGCAGCAAGAACATAAAAGGAGCCATATAAGAAGCTGGAGATCAGTAGATTCTCCTCAAAGCATTTGCAGATGGTAACTCTTGTAAATAAGCCCATATCCAGTAAGACGGAATTGAATACCTATTTTCTGTATTTCTGTTACAGGCTGCTGTAGAATCCAACATTAACAATGGTTAAAAATGAAGAAAATTAATCTATTCTTAAAAAAAAAATCCATAAAAAAAAAACCTTATTTGATATATTACAGAAATAATGTAGTGTTTTCTAATTCCATTATTCTTTCATATTAATAAAGGTGCCACTACTTTTATTGAGTGGCAACAAGGGAGAGCTTTTTATGCAGAATAAAAGAAAAAAGCAATAGTTTAGACCCCAAGTTGCTTTCTGAGCCCATCATTGGCATTTCTGGGACAAAAGATCTCGTTGAAAAACATAAAGAAATGGATTTTGCAAATAATACAGTAAGCTTTCATAGAGCACTGATGCAAGTGGGAGATTTGTCTGGAGAAGTAGGGACCAGAGCTGAGACAGAGATTTTTCATACTATAACATGACTGGGAAGCTCCACATCCCAGAAAAGTGTCAGAGGAGAACAAAAAGCACTGTCTTCCTTTGAAATGCCACATCTTGGAAGAAATAGAGAAACCTGAGGGGCGTAACAGAGAGAGAAAAAGGTGTTACCGAGAAGGTTCAACATTTATCAATTTCCAGAAAATCTTAATTTGCTGATATAGGAACTGGAGAGTATCTGCCTGCTACCAGACCTAGCTGGAATTTTATTTTGGAGAAGCCAAAACAATAAAAGTTGTGAGAAAATTAAAAATTCTAATTTCAGCATCTTTTAATAAAATGCTTTGATTTTTCTTGAGGGAGAAACTCTGTTTCTCCTTTTTGGTATATCTTTCAATACTATCCTTAGGTAATACACTAAATAATCTAAAAACAATTAAAATCAAACAACACATTTTAATTTTATTAAAAAAGAGATATAAAAAATAAGCTAAAAAGCGACAACTAGATCAAGAGGAATTTAGAAACTTCCTTTAGGGAGAAATTTGAAAGCTGAGGACCTCTTTTTCAGAAGCAGAACAGAACCAGATTGAGTTTCAATTTTTTTGCTGGGCAGAAAACTTGTCCTCTGCAAAAACACCAAGAGTCACAGATAATTAATGTTCCGATAAAGCTGTCCTACTAAAAACCCAATCCCTTCATTAAATCTGAATTCACTAACAGGCCACCCAAAAAAGCAAAAGAAAACTGGACTTGACCTTCCAAGGATATTTCCTTTATTCCTGGTGGTCTCTGCCATTCTTAGAGTCACATTTTTGCTAAGCAAACAAACTGGCATGAAAAGAAAAGCTTTTCTCTTCCATAGATCAATTAGATTAGATCATATCAGATCCCTGTCAGTCTGCTGAAATCTATGGGGTGCTTTTTCTCGCAGCCTGCCAAGACTGCAGCTCATGAATTTTGCTACCAAAAAGATGAAAAAATAAGGATCAATAAAAGCTTCCTTCTCTTTCTCTGCCGAAATATATTCGATCACATGGTGGAAAACAGAAACACATACAGAGATATAATTATTTAAAACAAGCTTTTCTGTATGCAACTTTTTCCTTAGAGATGCAGGACTTTCTCTATAAAGTGTATTTTCTATTTATTTTATTTACAATAAACTAGTGACAAAAAAAAAATCCTGCCATTAGGAATGTCTTTAATTTTACGTTACTTTTTCCATCTGTATTCTTTCTATAGAAGTAAACCTCAACTCCAAGATGGGTTTTAAGATTTACATGTTTATTTCATTTTGTTTAATATCCTAATCAGTTCACAGTAAATTTGACCACACACACATACACAGGGATCCCAGCTGGTTGAATGTGGTGAGCCAAGCCAAAGGCAAAGTCAAAAACACAGCCCTGCTGCTGAAAACTCTGTAAAATTATAAAGAAGAACCTTAAAATTATAGCTTGGCATCACATATCGACAACCATGTTGATAATGCTGTTTATAGGAAAACAAGCTAAAAGCAGTTCCCTACTCTTTGGTGCTTAAAGGGTTATGGGTAAAGGAAAATCTTGCATTTAAATACTGCTGATACATAGATTTACTCCTGATTTTGTCCACTGTTGTGTTTTTTATAAGTACACGATGATGATATACTTTCCTTATAGGTAGGAGAATGACATGAGTTAATAGTTGAATGAACTCTTCAAGTGTTTTAACCCTATTTCTTTCTCTCTCCTTTTCCTTCCTTTTCTTTTTTTAGCAATTAATTTATAATCTCTTGCTGCTCCCTGAATTGTAAAGCCCAAACCAAACAAACCTAAGGGCTTGTTTGCAGCTTTCAGGGCTGCTTTACATTTCACGGGAAAACACGAGTGTAAAGCTGAGATTCAGACCTTCAAAGGCATAAAAACCGCTCAGTTTGGTCAGTTCTGATCTCTGTCACACTGCTCATCAAAACTCAGACTAGAACAAAAAGCCTTCAGTGGAAACACACACGGGCATGCTGCAGAAGGAGCAGCCCAAGGTCTTTGCCCCTTTTCCTGGGGTTTTACATAGAAAAGGTGGTGTGCTGCAAGTATGAGGCTCTCCTTCCTGACATACAAAAATCTGGAAAGCAGTGCAGCAATGCACAAGGAGCCTGGGCAAGGGCTGTGAAGAGCTACTACCTTTATTTTTTGTGACACAAAGAGTACAGCAGCAAAGCCAACAGAAATTCAGCATGCGTTTATCAGTTTAGTCTAGCAAAAAGAGACAGGAAGAGACAGCAAAGATTTAAAATGAAAGAGAAATCACATTCAAAAAGCTCCCTTTCTCAAGGAATGCTCTCAGAAACAGAGCCTTAACGTGGTGGGATGGACAAAACTGCACCATCTGCGTTTCTAAGCAGCCTAGACTTTCCAAAGTACGTGGGTGCTCTGTATGGGAGACCTGGATGAGCACGGGTGAGATCACAGGATGCAAAGGGCAAATAAATCCGTGATCAGAGCTGGGTAATGGCTTGAGGACACAGAAGCATTTTGAGTTGCCTGCAGCTCTTCTTGCTCTGCCTGTGAAGCTAATCGCAAACTGATCCATGTTGCCCTATAAAGCTTATCAAGATCGCACATCTGGCCTCCACATCTTAATTTAATGATGAGATGGCAGCATCCCCTCTCCACTGCACAGCACAAATTATCACGTTGCTTTCTGAGGGCATAAATCTCATTTAGCATTCCTTCCCCTTCAGGGAGTTTCGCAGACCAGAGAACAGGAAAAGATATCCACCCGGATGTGCATAAGGAGTTTCTTATGTGGGTAGCGAGTCTGTAAAGCCACCCATCCCTGAGAGATGTTGCAGTTTTGCGTGCTTACTACCCTTCCCTAAACTTCCCATGCCAGGCTATAGGCTGCTAGAAGACCACGGGGCTTGATGTGCACCAGCTGGGAATGTGGTCCATTTTGTGTGGAGCCCCTCAAATCACTCGCCGGTCACTTAAATCAGTAAGAGGGGAAGAAATTCACAACGCCATAACAGGGACAGTTGTGTCCACAAACCCATTCTTTCTCAAAACTTTGTTATTATGGGATGGAGTGTTAAGGATCTGTCAGCATTTCTATTACAAACCTCAGTCTTCAGAGGTTTATAAATGCAGCCATTTAAAATAATACTGCATTAGAAAGTAGGTATGTGAGTTGTCAGCAGTGGTGCTTCTGTTTTCTTTAAGATGGTTTAAAGACGCTTTAGCAGATTATTAGCCTTAGAGAGGTCAAAAATAATCAGAGGTGGGGTTTTGGCTACATTTTTGGCTACCTCTGGATAAATAATGGTTTAATTTGAAAAACACTGAGTACATAAAGTGAACTGCCTTTAAGCAACAAGAGAAAAAGGAAAAACCTCAGCTAATGGCCATGCTATTTATGTTTTAGAAGCAGCTCCTGCACATGCAGAGCGTATGCTCAGCCTTGAAAACATTCCCTGTGATGCGTGCAACCGGATACAACGATAGTTACATGGACAAGGAGGTTGTTTCCATGTCCTGAGCTCACTCCTCACAATCCCACGTCACCTCTGGGAGACAGGCCACCCCGAGAAGGGGCTGTCCTCAAACAAGACACTTAGGATGAGATAGCAGGGACCAAAGAAGGAGGGACAATGGCACCTCGAACCCCTGTCTCAGCCAAACCTTCATCAGTTGAAGAGAACAAGCTCTGACCCCACTTCACAGCCTGGGATGTGGTGGTCAATGAAACGATGCCCTGCTCACCACTGGCACTCACAGCACCAGCACCTCTTGTCCCATGAAGAAGGACAAAGCATGGGTGGGGTAACCTCAAGGAGTGTGAAGAGAAAACATAGATGACAGACATTTAAACCTTCCACACAGGTGAGCATTTGGACCATCTCATCTTGGGTGGACAAGTTCATCACCAGAGCAATTACGGTTTTTGGCTGGCCCCTGCCTTGTACCTTAACCAGCTGAGGGCAAGTCCTGGAAACCTCATGGTCTGTGAAACTGAGGGGAAAAAGAATGGAAAGGGAGGGAGATACTGCCTCAAAACCTGCCTGTGTGCCATTAAATGCTGTTACCAGCAAAAAGTCAAAATGGCATTTTTTCCTTTCCCTCCATGAAGAAAATTGCAGGCCTGATATTTTGTTACAGCAATAATTGCCCCTGAGATTGGCTTGCAATTATTTTGGTGAGTCTGCCCTTCCAAAGTGAAATGATACAAACAGCACAGCATCCATGGGCCCAGGTAACAGCCAGCTTAACAGCTTATAATTATTTCCCATCAACTCTTGATCTTCTTTATCTGATTGTTGCTTCAAAGTATTTCAGCAAGGAGGAGATGGCCTCAGCACTCTCCATTTATCTCTATGCCTTGGTGTAAGTTTTGGAGCACTTTCCCAGGGTAGAGAGTAGGTACTTCCTGCGCTGCCTGCAACACAGTTTTAACTAACAAAACAGTGGTTTAGTGCTAAACTTTATGTATTACTCACACAAGACATTTGAGATTTTTTTTTTAATAATTATCAATGTCATTGCCAGAATATCTATTTTGAAGATTGTTCGCACAAAGGAAAGTAATGAAAATCATGACTGTGGGCTAGTAACTTCAGAGTAATTATGTCAGTGTAAATGTGTAGTGGGATCCTCTTGTTCTGGAAAAAAGCAACCAATTTCAGAGCTGGATAAAAATAAATGTAATCAAGATTACTTTATGGGCAATGGAAGATGATTGCTTTGTCTACCCTTCCCTTTGCAGAACCCATCACTCAACAATGATGTAAAGAAAGCCACTCCGTGTGCCCAGAACAAGTGTTATTGCTCCCTGAAGACTCCCTGAGGTTGCCACCACTTCAGCCCCCCCATTCTGGGGGCTGAGCAGACCCACCCTGGAAAGGCCCAAATGATATTTCCTCCTCCATCAGCTCCAGGCACACGCCAGGTGCTGCTCTGATTCCCATTCCTGCTCTTTCACATCTCCTGTTGCTTCTATAATTTATTTCTTTACTCTCCCCCTAGCCTGTTATATATTTTATATGTGTATATGTCTGCTTATGCCAGTCAAGATTACATTACTACTGCTACTTATTTGTGTAGCTGTGTCTTTGTGAGCCTGCAACCAGAAAGGCAACAAAAAGCAATGCCTTATGTACATTGCTCATGCATGGTGGAGCAATCCTGGTGCTGATAAGGCAGGGTGCTGCTCCGCTCCAGCACAGAGGCCTTAGCATGACTCAGCTCCAGAAGCTGTTTTCCAGCTTTACTCTTCTCTTTCCTTTTCATACTTACTCTTCTTTGTGACTTGGTTCTGCTTTCTCTGGTCAGACAGCAGATCAGACTCCAGCAATAACAGTAGCAGAAACAAGCCCCAATCTGTCTTCATTAAAACTTCTTTTCCCGGAAAAGACAGTTTCACCATCTCCAACACTGTCTAACCATGGTAAGAAGGGGGTTTCTTCATGACAATGGACCGGAATTACGATAATTCAAAAGTGAGAGCCTTAAAATTTTGCATTCCAGACACTTTCATTTCTCCTATTCTGCTTTCTGGAGCCAGAAATCTTTGTATTCAGAGCCCCAGACATTATTTACAGCACTTTATGGAGACAGACCTATCAGCACTCAGGCTCTCCAGACCCCTTCATTCGATTTTTGTTAGCACTGTACTGCAAAAGCCCACACTTAGCAAATGAGAAAGCAAGCCAAAGAGGCACAACAGTACTGCATCAAAATGAGCCTCATCACAAACCCCACACAAGCCTGCTAGCCATTTGCATAGCCTTCCTCCCTCAGAGGAACTAAGATTTATTAGCTGAAGTTTGGTTGTACTACCTTCTTGCTGTCATCCACAGCATCTTCTTCCCAGTGATTTGGGTTTTTGCAATTTATTCCATTGGAAGAGAATTTAACCATGTGGTTTCACTTCTTGCTGGTACTCAGGATCACTGTTGACCTTATCCAAGGAGACTGGCACTACAAGGCAGTGACTGCACGTGCCAAGAGAAACTGCACGGATGATAAACTCTGCAATGAGGGATGAACAAGGGCCGTCACACCTTCACCCTACCAGTTTCTGCTCAAACCTTGGAGAAGCTCTTACCTTCCCTCTGTGCCCCTACACCCAGCCACAGCAGGCACTGGATCAACCCCAGACCACAATCCACGACCCACCTTCTGTAAGCGGATACATTCTGTATTTAATACCATGGTAAATTAAAAAATGGCAGACCACATCAAGCTTTTATTTCGTGTACAATAAAAGGGTTTCCTCAGTTGTAAAGAAATGGGCAAGGAGAGGGGGAAGAGGCCACCGCACAACAAATTCCTTCCTTACAGTGTAGAGAACTTGTGAGGGTGGGTTAAGGGGGAAATTTGCCAGTTAATAAAATGTCGTGTATGAATTATACATTGGGAATGGCCCCAAACGTGAACCAGACACGGTTTGGTGTGCTGGGATCATTGTACTGGCAGAATACAGGATCACGTCCAGTTCTGCAAAGACTTGCATACAAGCTTATCTCCAAGGTTTAAGTGCCTCCTGCCTCCAGTTAAACAACAAAAGACATGTGTAAGTATTCACGTGCTGAAGGACTTAGTTTTACAAAGAGCGCTTTGTTCTGCAAAGGTTGCCTACACTAGAAGAAATACTAAAACAATAGAAAAACATCACAACTGTTTATCCTCTTGGTTAAAAAATACGATGTAAGCATCCAAATACATTCGCCTTATAAATATACTTAGATTTTACCCCACTTTTTTTTCTGCTATACTGGATGCAGATGTTAATAATAAATTTCTGTGCCCAAAATTCACAAACATCAGTAGAGGAAAATCCACTGACTTGAAGGGGATGTTGTAGCAGCCTAGGAAACCAGCCCTGCTGATCTTCCAAATTGAAACCAAAACTGATTTTAAAACTACTCCAGCCACGATGTTGCCTCTGTAACGACTCTAGCATTAAACTCTCTTATCACTGGCAAATAAACTATTTGTGTATTCTACGTATTTCTCAGTGCCTACCAGCCCCAGGACAGTGGTAAGCACTGTATCAATAGCAAGATACACACAGCCCTTAAACCAAAGTCCTTGTGACATGGGTATAAGACCACAGACAGGTGACAACAGACCTACGGATAAACTTCTAGGAAAACCGAAATAACTCACGTCAAGATGGAAAGCCGCATGTTTCTACACCCCAGCTGCCTAACCATTCATCTTTATCATGCTATATTTATCTGTCGCTCATAACTGTTTGTTTTATAATGCTTTTTTGTTTAGCTACTGTAGCCTTCCAGATTTAAACAGGGAAGCAATCCAGGGCTTGCAGTGAACACGTCTGCCAGGCACAAACGGTCAAGTTTGCTGCTTCACCTCACAGCCAAAGCCCAGCCAGGACAGTGCAGGGTCCACCGCATGTGGTCATCCTTTTATCATCCCTACTGCTCTTTTCCATGGGACAGCAGAGCTCTGTCTAAGCCTCATTGCATTAATGCGATTGTGGTAACTTTAATACAGTTACCGCAGCAGAAGGAGTACATTTACTGCTGTGCTGCACAAACACCACGTCATGAGCGGAGCACGCCGAGGACTCCCACAACTTCCACACCACATACCTCCCATGCAGCAATCCTGATAAATACTTCAGGGGGAGGAAGAAAAGGGGGGGGTGGGAACAGGATATTTTAATTGACTTGACACTAAATTCCACTCCCCGCATTGAACCAACTGAGCATTAAATTCATGTGTCTATTATGGTATGTGCAGATGTGTCAGAGCACACACGTTAAGTGTTTCCAGTCACTCACTGAGTTATTTTCTTGTTGGATAAAGATCATGTGAAATCCATTAAAGGAAAGACCAACAGAATTTGATAACAAGATGCAATAGCTATCTAAGGTTCTTGAACAATCCCAGCAATTTCAGGCAAGAAATATAACTTTTCAGCACTTCATCCTAATATTCAGTAGAGGTGAAATATTTCTGGTGGAACAGAGGGCTTTTGGGGGGTTGGTTTGTTGTTTGTTGGTTTTCTATTAAATGCTACTCTATTACCTTGAAGCTTTTTTACAGAATAACATCAAGGGAAGATGAAAATATTTCAATGTTTGTTCTATCATTTTTTCAATAGGATCTTGGATAATGCTGGAGCAAAATATTGACAAGAGGTATTTTTTTTTCTGGCTTAAAATATCTTCAATTTAAAAATGCATTATTTTTAAACAAGCAACAAAATTTTAAAGAAATGCCTCAAAATGCTTGGAAAAAAAAATTAAATTACTGAATGGGGTATTTTAATTTTTTTTCCTGATTTTTAGTACATGTGAAATTAAGATATTTTAATGAGGAAATGCGTAGCATCTTGGAAAATTATGCCAGCAATGCTCACAGGACAGAGGAACCACGATACAATTGCTTCTGGTCAAAACCAAACAAAATTGCCGTCTGGCCTAACCCTATCCAAGTAAAGAGCATTAGATCAGGATAGGGTTTGTCCTCCAGAAAGAAAATCATCCTTTTTTTCTCAGTAGGTAGAGCATGCTCTGGGCTCATGTGAATCACCAGGATGCAGCAGAGGATGTGGCCTCACACTTCTTAAACAATTCCCATCAAAACCAGCAGGGCTTTGCAGCACCAGAGCCCTTCTCCAGTGTAGTTAGTGATTTGTACAGACCAGGCTTTGTGCTGGAATCAAAGCAGTGAGTCCCTTTCAGTCCACCAAAGTTCCTGAAGTCACTGCATTCATTTGCACAGTTCTAAGCTGTCCCCTTCTTCCTCTATTTTCTGTCTTAAAATTGGGATTTAAATTGTTGAGAGGGAAAACATTGCCCTGCTGCTCATCCGTCACCGTGCAGGGGTTGGCAGCGATGGAGAGCAGCAGTGAGAGCAGCTGGGCCTTTCAAACACAGCGCCTGGTCCAATTTATTGTTACCTAACTCACCCGCAGAAAATAGAGTCCGATATTTCCCTTGAATCCAAAACGATCTACCACAGCAATTTTCATTACTCCAAGAAAAAGTGAGTGGGAGAGGAGGGAGGGAGGGAAGGGGAAAAAAAAAGACATTACTTCTCTGAATTACACGCCACTTTCATAATTCTCCCTGAAGTACCACACAGGGACTGTGTTGAAGGGAGGAAAATGAAAACAGCTGTGGAGGTTTTGGGTTACACTGCAGCTCCGTGCTGCCTTTGGCCCTTGCCCACCAGTGCAGTTTGTTCTAATCCTGGTCGTGAATGTCCGTATTTGTTACTGCTCGCTAAGGCGAGTCTTCTGCCTCTTGGAATAATAAAAACTGTTGTGTGCTTATCTGCTAAGCTTCTTCGACAGTTGCAAAAAGTCAACGAGTCAGCAACACGCCCGGGGCTGTCACTCAAAGGGGCTACTCACGACTCCTGCTGGGATGGAAGCACTGATGGATGGGGCTTGTATGAGGGCAGCGACTGCAGGGATGGGGGAATTCAGTGCCCCCACTATGACTGCCATCACCTCAGAACTCCCCTTTCTCCTTCCCCCCCCCCTTCCCCTTTTTTTCCCCCCCTTTCTGCTACACATGCCTCAAAACAAAGAAGTCATCCCCATTGGTAAATTGGTTCCTAAAAATAGGTCCCATCATTTTCGGAAGGGATTTTGGCTCCTGAGGCAAATTTTGATGAACATGAGGTGGCTTGCTTTCCGCAAGGCTGTGATTTAGAGCCATACAGCCCTTCCCTTCTCGCTCTTATCCCCACCGTGCTGGCCAGGCCTCCCCTCCATCCTCCACTCTCCCTTCAGGTCCTCTGTGCTGCCATATTATTTCCTGCTGCTGGGCTCCTATTTTCTCCCTAATCCCTGACTTCCTCCACACTCTCCAAATAGTTCTCCTTGGCCTCAACTTTATTAACTTAAGCTGTTTATTCTTATGCCACTAGAAAGTTAATTCTGTGCATTCCCTTTTTCTCCTCCCTGTGTCCCTCTACCCCCGCCTCCAGCATCGCTGCATGCTGAGAAACCATTTACCCTTTTGCAGAACCATGTATATTCTTTTTCCCCCAATACATTTGGGAGAGAAAATTTGGGGATGGGGGGGTAGTTCCTGGCAGCTCCCCACTGGAAGATCGTATCTGGTTTCAATTTAGATAGTTAAAACTCACAGCCCCTCTGGAATCTGGAAGAGGAGCGTGTGTGCGTCTCTGCGTGTGTGGTTATATAGGCGCACATTGTGTTTGTATGGAAACAGGGTGACATGTTTATTGTGTGTGTGCACGCGTGTTGGTTTTGCTCATGTGGAAATGTCGCGGGGTGTTGTCTGTGGCCTGGGAGTTGCCTGTGTCTGTGCTACATCCACACAGAGCTGGCTGAGCCTGACATTTCTATCTGTGCTGGGAAGTACGAGAGAGCAGCCAACTGTAATAGACCTTAAGTACTGACAAGCTCCACCACAGTAACTTGAAAGCCTCCCTTGGGAAAGCCAGCACTCAGCACAGCACCTTGAGAGGAGATGGAGACTGGCTACAGCCATGGATTTAGACACATGAGCACCTGCACTTAAGCAACTCCAGTCCTGCATGAAGCAATAGCAGCATAGCACAGAACAGGGTTACGTCTCTGAAAGGCTTACTAGGTGGGCAGTACCAAGCTATGAATCCAGTCATGACCAAGGAGAGCCAGCAAGCAACTGGCACATACTTCCATAGCAGAAATGACAGTGAGCACAGCTACATTTTGTGTTCCTCAGCCCCAAAACCTGAGGATCTTTGCTCCCACATGCAGCACACACACATACCTATATATAAAAAAAATCATATATGGGAGTATATGCACACCCAGAGAGTCTTCCATGCACACATATGCAGCACTATGGAAAGCACCGCACTAAGAGGCAGTGTGGAGGTAATGCCTCTGCCTCTAAAGCAGTTCACTTCCTTTCTGGATCCCAGCAGAAGTGAGCTATTACAGGAGCTTATAAAAATTCCCCTGAAGAAAATTGTGAAATGAAACAAATTGCGTTAAGTGGTGACTAATAATTTCACCAGGAACAGATGTTATTAGACAAGGTCCTTATCTCCATTCTACCTTCCCCAGTTGGAACAAGCCATGTCTAAGGGACAACATAGTCGGCGCATATTTTTAGGGGTGGTGAGTTGTGTCTTCATCAAAGGGGAGCTGAAATCACCATTTGCTTAGAGGTGCTTGTGGCAATCAGCATATCCCAGTGGCAAGTTCACCCCTGAGCAGACTGACCCAAGATCCTTCTCCCAGCACTTCACCATCCATAGGATGTTTTATTTAGGGATACAAAGCCACCTTCCCACAGTCTAAGCATTGTACTCCATACATTACCCACAGCAGATGAGGAGCAGAAATTATTCACTTGGCTGACACTCCTTTGAGATAGTTGAATAATATTCTCATGTCTCCCCCAGTCTTTAAACTACAGAGAGTACTTCATCTGTCCACTTCTCTTTGGCCGCCTCTAGAAACCTCAGCTCCTCCCTGTTGTCTTCCTCTGTACTCCCGAATTGCCAAGGGAACATATTCCCTGTAGCATTAACCAGTATTTTTGCCCTCTGGTCAACAGCTGGCCCAAGAGGAGATGTTCTTTTGAGATAAAATAAAAAAGAGAGTAAAAAAAAAAACCCAGCACGTTTCCTCCCCCTTTCCTCTTCCTCCAAAAAAACTAGAATAAAATAATCACACAAGTGATGAAAAATGGGCCATGTGTAAAGAACTGCAGACCCCAGGGGCAGGCCTGGATTGAACTCCCTATTTATACATGGTTTTACATTATTATTTACTACAGTAATCAATGTAAAAACACTGCCTACCCTAGCAACCCCTGTGTCATATGATGTGTATACATCACCTCTGGGAAGCAGGTCAGCTCTATAAAGAAAATCAGCCATATTTAACGTGAAACTCTGTAGTTTTTACAATGTTTTCAAAAATGTTTTACAACATGTAGAAATGCTTCCATAAAAGCAGACTTATTAATCCCAGTTTTAAGCCACCTTTTAAAGTGTAGTTTTCTTACACAAATATTTTCCTTGTCTCCACACTAGTCTCTGCCCCCCCTCCATTTTAAATAATGTTATAATAGAAAAGAAACCAGGACCTCAGACAGAAAAGATAACTCTGCATCACACACCTCCACAGACACCCAATTTCCCCCAGAAGGCAGGGGAGAAAAAGAATGGTTGCCTACCCCAGAGGGGATAATTCTCCTGGGCACTACCAGCAATGAGGGATAACTGCAGGATCTAGCGTGTTTTCTTACACATATCCCAAGACTGAGTCTTTGCGCCAAATGTGAGCTTTTCCAACAAGAAACCTACATTAGGAACCTAACAGGGCCCCTTTCCACACCAAGGGAGAGCCATGGACAGCTCAGGTCTGAATTGCCCTCTCGAGATGCCTGTCCTTTATTAATGCTGGAAAGAGTCTAGTATAATTACATGCCTAATGTAGGAATGACATAAAAAGCAAACCCAAGCTTTAATCCTGAAGATACCTCCCTACTTGATATCTACCATATACACTGCCCACACCCCTGCTCTTATACAGTGGGGCTGAGCATCCCACCAGTGCCAAAGGTACCACCGGTCCTCCTGAGAAGCATCAGGTCTGCACAAAAGGGACATCATCATGTCACAGATCTAGCCAGAACTTGCATGAGGCTGCTGACAGCAGCACTTCAGCTCCTGGCCACCCATGAAATTGCAATTCAGTCGTTCACTCATGGATAGGAGCAGAGAGATCCCAGAATCACCCAGGGAGAACACCCATTCCCATAGCAGAGAATCTGAGGGTTGCAGAGGTATCAGACCCCTTAGAGCAGCCCAGCAGCTCTCAATGCAAAGTGCCCTGGAAAGCGGTTGCAATATAGGGATGAGAGGTGCAGCAAGTGGCACAGCTAAGCCCCTGGTCCTCTTGCAGCTCCCATCTGAGTAAAACCACATAACAAAGTCCTTGTTCTTTAAGATTATTGCTTAAATCTACCTAGCAACATCTCTGAGGAACACTACAGATCAGAAAAGTGCTCTATAAATGACAGCTCTGTATTACTGCCTTAACAAAGGCCAACATATAAAGAAAAACATCCATTGCATTGGCATTTAAGGTTCCATCAGACAGATAAAAATTACTTTTCAGATAAGACAAGCTGCCCTGTCCAACCCCATTTCTTATCCTCACAGCAATTCCCTTTGAGTAACAGCCCATTTTACAGATAGCAAAACTGAGACATGGAGGACTTGGTAACTTGCCGGAGGTCACACATTTTTTCCTCAATCCTGACAGTCAACATTCAGAAGCATCACATCTTTATAAAAGGACTGGGTACTGCAATGTTTCAGTGCTGGGGACAGGATTGCTGGTCCATACCATCTGGCTAAATCTATTCACACCCACTGCCAGCCTCATCTCTATAATAAGCCTGACCACTCCAACACCAGGGATGCTGTTTATCTTCCCCCACCACGACCCCAATGCTGCAGCTTCCCTTGCTGGCCTTCATTGGACCCAGATTTCCACCCTGCCTGCTGTTTTTCCAGCAGTAGTGTTTTGGCTCCTGGCAGACTAGAGAGACATTTCTGTCGGCAGCTCAGGAATTCCCTTTGTGTCTTTCCTGAGTTTAGGCTCACCTTGACGCTAGTCTCTGACCCCTCTTAATGCAGAGGAATGTGTGAAAAATTTATTCCCCTTTTCATTAAGAACTCATTTAAATTCACCAAAAGGTGACCCAGCTCCCTCCACTGCAGCTCAGCACAGCTGTTTTGTTTCTGGCTTTGAGTTCAGCAGAAAAGTGAGATCTTACTTCCACTGCTCCAACAGTTTAATTCTTTGGCATTGACAAAGAATAAAGCAATGTGGAGACACATTTGAGGTACATTTCTCATGCCCATAAACAGTGTGTCCAGCTACAGGGAAAGGCTGCATGTCTCTGGGTGTAACATCCTCCACTTAGCTTGCTTAATTAGCAACTGTGGTAAGAATGTTAATTCAATTTTCCATTAAAAACTTAGAAAAATATTTGGTTTATTTGTTTTTCACAACACACAAAGGGAAAGCCAAAGCCATCATTTCTACTCTGGTTTGTTTTGGGTTTTTGACAAGTGAAAAACTGACAATCCTAAGCTTGAAGTGTTTTGGGGGCTGATCTGGAGAAGGTGCCAATACAAATAGTGTCATCCTTTGTGCAAAACTTCATCCAAAAAAACAAAAAACGAGAAGCTAGTTTTCATCCAAAAAGCACTTTGGAAAAATCAAAGCCCGTCTGTCAACTCACTTTATTCTCAGTCTGATTCTTATTAATGTCCCTTAATCTCCTGTGTGGTGGATGGACTCCTTGCAGCAATGTGCGTAGCAGTGGCAGAGCAGTCTGCAGGCAT
>JASSUY010028319.1:0-22695 GCA_032466535.1 Forpus xanthops | reverse complement strand
CAGAGACACAAGGAGCTGGATGCAGCACAAGCACATCAGGAGATTCAGAAAAGGCCATTGTCCAGAGGATCCCATCATCTTCAGCAATGTGAAGTGCAGAGAAGGCAATAGCTTGTCCTTACTCCTACCCAAAGGGAAGGTGAGGAAGGAGCAGAGAGGGAAAAGGGTGCAGGGGTTATAAAACTTTCCTTTAGCCTATCTAGGTCAAGACTTCACTTACTCCATACCTAGCCAAGACTTGTCCACCAATCTACTCAACATCATCCCTCTCCAGTGCACTGACCACTATATCACCATTCATTTCTCCCAGCACAGCAGAGACACTACTAGGCAACCCATGGCAACCCTTCCAGCAGCACTTTAAATCACAGCAGACCTGCTCCATCACTGATGTTCCCAGCATTCCAGGAGAAGCTTCCTACCCATAAGCCACAACCAGCTGCAGTTTTCCTTATTTGTGTCACTTGTGTATTTGGTTTGAAGGGGCAGGGGGGAGGAAAAGGCCCTAATACAATTTATTTTTTTAAATGAACCTATTTAAAACTATGGATGCTGACTTTTCAGGAGTCTTCTGGGGGCTGTTACAGAGGGGCCCTGGTTGAAATCTATCTGAAGGGAGTTAACCACAGCCCTTTGCTCACACATGTGGTATAAGGTAGGTTCTTTATTGCTTTTCTTTACCCCCCCCCCCCATACACATACATTTAGAAAAGCTCTACTCTGTGTATCTTAAATATCTTGCAAGTGTGTTTGTGTGTACACTGGATTTATGGCAGAAAGGGGAAACTATTTCTGCCCTCAATTAAGGAAACTTGTGAGCAAGCAGGACTAAACACCAAGCTCCATACAAGGGCCAGGAGGGAGCTGCTGGAGGAGAGTGTGACACTTGGAGATGACAAACTCCCTCATCTTATCAGGAAATCCTAGGATTTCAGGAGAAAGGAAGCCAGTGCACCAGGGAAAGATACCAGACTCAAGAGACATGCATCTCTCTCCAGACAGGCAGAGAAGCCAGTCTGACTCTCCATGTCAAAAGCCTGGTCCTGCAAAAAGCCAAGCTTAGATTCATCTCCTCTAGTTTTTGGGCAGCCAGCTGAGGCACACAGGATGGGAACAGGTCACCTGAGACTCCTCCCTCTCTGATCAAAGGACAGAGATTAGCTCCCTCAAGGGCAGGCTTATGGCCTCAGACCATGCCCAAAACTTCTGCTGGAGGACTTTTTGCTTCTCCATTGCCTATTTGGCTGCCCGGATTCAGGTAAGGTGTTTGCAAGCCCAATTACATTCCTCCTCTCCCTCAGGCACTGCTGCAATTGAAGGCCTTTGGGCTGTGAGTAGGATGAGACTTCCTCTATCACAGCCAAAAACAAGACACCAATGTACCTCCTCTCAGAGCACGTAGGGCAAATGTGGATATCAGCAATGACATCTATGTTCAAGAGTGATGAATAGCTCAGGTCACCTACCACGCAGTGGTGACACATCCTGGCCCATTAACTGTAGTGAAGATGCAGGGCACTACGCTTCAGTCATTTAATACTGGCACCTTCATCGTTACACCCACCCCTCTCATTGACCATCAAGAGCAGCCAGGATCCAAGATCATGCGATGGGAGATCAGTTGCACATCTCACTATCAGATGCCCTGAGACGGTCCTAGATCCTCTCTAGCCACCCCTCACCTTAGTGTCCAGATCTGCACAATTTTCAGATGTTGTGTTTTGGGTGTTACAATGAGACAGGAGCTCAGCTAGTGTAGATCACTCCTGATTGGCTGAAGTCACTAGCTGAAGCCTCAAAGTTGCCATCCTAAAACTTAAAATTCCACAAAATGTAAAACCAACTCCAGTTTTAACCTTGTGGGGGTTTTTGGAGCTCTGCTTTGCTGCGCTAATGTGCTTTTGACGTTGTTTCTTCCCTGGTATGCATGTTATATTAGCACACATGCACACGCGCACCCTGTATACACAGAAAGTCTATAAAACAGGGCACTCGTATAATTTTAAAATAGACAAATCAGTTTAAAGCATTAAAGCATTAAAGCAAATCTGGTAAAAGAAAATCTCTCCTGGGTTGACATTTTTTTTGCCAAGTTTTAGCTTGGAATGAAATTTTATGACTGAGTTATAAACCCTCGAAAATAGTGGTTTATAATGGAAATCTTGACAAATCCTTAACACAGGCCCCATTGTAACATATTCTGTACATATCCCATTGATCTATGGTAATAACAAGTTTTACATAAAACATTTTAACCATGGGAGCGACGTGGTCATTTTCAGGCTTCCAAAAATATTTTACAAATATATAGGTGGCTTTTTCAATTGGGCAAAATCAAGAAATTGAACATCGAAAATGACATATGAATATTCATCTGAATTTAAAAAAATGCAGGAAAGAAATAAAAGTCACAATAATCCAGAACCCATGATGCTTCTTTGGCTGAAAAGCAGCCACTGACTAAGCAGCAATTCTGCTCTGATATAACTCTCAATGCAGGATGAGGGTATTAGCCACAAGCAACAGAAATTACTTTCTTAGAGGATTAGCTGTAGGCTTGAAACAATAAGCAACTTAAAAAGCAAGCTATTCCCTGAGCAGGCAAGCTGATAAAACCAGGATTCAAAGGATTTGCATGCTAGGTCTCCAAACCCTCCTCCTCTCCTGCAAGTCACTCACTGCCTTTGCTGCAGCAGCTCCACACCACTGCCCTGTCTTGGGCTTAGCCCACACTTGTGCTATCTACCATGTCTAGTCCACGTATCACAGGCTTTCTGCTTCACTGAGGCTGGGGACATGATGCCATAGAGATAAGGAATAGCTCAAGTTGTGCATTTTACCCTGGCCCTTAGTAATCTATTGGAATGGTGGTGATGGGTGCTTCAGGGATGGGGCCAGCTGAGGGGCAGGTTGTGCCTTTCCCCAACACCTTTCACCCTAAAACTTGTATTTGACCAACTTGCTTGGTCCTGGGCCCACAGCCCGCACAGCATCTCTCTAGACTACACAGCATGAGAGTCTTTGGATGGGAAGCCTCCCTGGAGATGGAGAAAAGCAAACAGTAATTTTCAAGGTAGTTATATCTGCAAAAGTACTTTAGACCATTGACTAGCAGATGCTGAGATTGCAGGCACACAAACCCAAGGTAGCAATAAAAATTCTGTCCTCTTTTTATTTTTTCCCCTGATGGTACTAGAAACTCTCTTCCTGAAATACTTTCAAACCACAAATTTTTCTAATGTGAGAAATTCAGTCTTGATTATTTAGCCTTACACTCTTCTCATGAGATAAGAACATCCAAGTTCACAAATGAGAAACTGAGGCATATAATTATGAGAAACTAAGGAACTAGGGGATATTTCAAGCTTTTGAAGATTTTTAGATATTGACCTAGATGTGTAATCAAGATGCCAAGTGATACTTTTTGTGAACTGGAATGCAAAGTGGGGAACCAAAAAATAAGGTTTTATTTCCTGTAAGGTAACATACCTTGTCTAAAGTGAGTTAGTTTCCTAGGCTCTGTCTTGAGTCACTTGAAGGCACCTTCTTGAAATGAATCAGACCATCTAAAACCAATAAAGATGAATCACTGCCTGGACATACTTATGTGTTTTCCTTATTATGGAGGGAACCTAAATCAGCAACCCCAGCAAGTCACCTGAAGAGAGTTGAATGTCTTGTCTTGACTAAGCCATTGGACTTGCACCTCCATTGCCCTCAGAAAGCCTATAACTTCCTCATTTTCATACAGCCAAAGGGCAAAAATAGGTATTTTGAATGTGCACATAAATGGGCACATAAGATTTGATCTTAAAGGTACTTTCCAACCTAAACAATACTATGAAATAAAGCTGCTTCTACACAAAAAGACAGACAAGCACACAGATAAGTTCAGTCTCTGCTAGCCTGAATTTTTCTCACTGTTAAAAGCAACTTCCTCTTCATTCAGTCATCCCAGACTGTAGGTCTGAATTCCTGCACTTCCATCCAAGGGAGCGAGCCGTTTCCATCTCTGATGCATTCCTCTTACTTCCATTGAAACAGATTACTACACCGCCGCTTTAGCATGAACATAAATTTTTCTGACTTAACATGTTGCTTTAGGACTCGGTTCCACTCGACAGTAGACTTCCATATGTGCTGTAATGTTTGTGTTTCTAAGCAATGCCTCGGCAACCACATCAGAAAGATGAAAACGAAAAGCCTGCTTTTTAATTTTCTGGCCATCCGAGTTGGAAAATCAAAGGAAAAGAAGGTTGTCCATCTTCCCCAGAAGAAATGCAACCTGTTGGGCCAACACACTGTTTTGGTGGCATGCATCTATTTCAGGAGAAAAATAAACACATTTCACTGGGATTAGGTTGGGAGAAAATATTTGCTGACATGTGAGAGGCATAGCAAAATGTTGTGTCCTTGAGGAAAATGCCAGCAGGTGTTGTCTAAGGATGGGTTTGTTCCTACTTAAATGCCTGAGTCTTTCCACAGACCCAGTCCTGGCAGCATTCTTTTACATATTTTGTTGAACAGTTGACAAATTAGCTGCATAAACTTGCATGAATTCCATTCCCAGCTATTCATGAACAAGCAACAGTTTATTCAAATGCCTGGACTAAGGAGGATAAAAGCTTTGCTTTTTATTTTATTTTCCTTTTTAAAAGGTGAGATCTAAATCTCATTGAAGTCTATGGAGAGATGCAGAGGTTTCAGGATCATTGTGAAAATCTGGTCTGACACATGCTATAGAATTTCACTCAGCTGCCTCTGCAGCACACCCTAGAATTTATGCTCGACTGAAGACCAGCCCCATTATTTTGCTGGGCTTTGAGAATCAAGCATTTATGCCTCAATTCTAGAAAGCATTTAAACACATGCTTAAGTCCTTCCCTAGTCAATAAAAGCACTTAAACACATACTTTGTTCCTGCTGAAGTCAACTGGATATTGACACAGCAAGTAGCTGGCTGAGCAGAACAGCCGGCTAACAGAGAGCCTCAGTGAACAACATTACTGTGCGTTAGAGCTTAGAATCGGGGATGCACATTTACATTTTTACAGCAGTCAAACAATGGGCTTTCCATCTATGTGACATTCAAGAACATTAAGATTTGGTTTTGCCTGGAGTGAGGCTACAAATAAAAACATACATATTTATATATGTATATTTTTATGAATAAATGGGTATATAAATACACATACATATTTTTAACAAGGTGCAAATGTCCTCAAATATATTGTGTTGCTCCTTACAATGTGCCACAGCCTGGCCAGAGTAAGTCTTTTCAATGCTTCTGTTCAGCTTCTTTGGGAGATATTTAAATGCAATGCAACCCATGTCAGTACCAAAGCGACTGCTCCCCCCACCCCTTCCCACCACAAACACAACTGCTATGGCAAAACGCACCCAAACTCCTGCAACATCTGCTTCCGTAACACTAAATGGCTCCAATAGAAAGCATCCCCCCTGGTCCCCTCTATGTCAAACTGTGGTTGTTTCCCTATCAAGTAGACCACCCTAAAGCAGAGCTCCAGCTCTTTGTCCCACCACTCCTGTGGATGCTCTCTCAGCCCCAGAGCTGCCTCCCACTGCATGGTGCCAGCTCTCTGTACCTCAGTGAGCTGCAAGATGTGCTGGCTGCCTCTGCCTTTCCTCATCCCCATTTAGAAATTTATTCTAACCTCAGTGAAGTGGTTAGGGGCACTTAAGAGCCAGTTATGGCTCATTAAAGGTTGCACTGGGTGAGTGGGAGCAAGGAAGATGCTGAGCTCCTGTGGCCAGGTTTAATGGTATTTTGATCCCCCTTATGGCGCCTAGATTCAAGGGGGCAGCAAGACCCCTGGAAAGGAGTTTAAGAAGGAGCAGTGAGGTTTTTTTTAGCCCCAGTCCACAGCAATTATAGCATCTCCCCTTGAAGCCCAGAAGCAATAGTCCAAACCCTCAATACTGCTCCCCTGCCCCAGTGACTGACGGGGGAGTGGGTTCCGTGCACCACCTCCTGTCTACAGCAATCAGGGCTTGCTCTGCCCATGCTACAGGGCAAAGCCCCATAGAAATGGAAGTTACTGTAATTATAGCTTGCCTGAGCATATGGTTTCAAGGATCTTTCAGTGTGTAAAATGCATGAATATGCATCATAACTAGATGTCACTGCTTAAGTTACATAATCCTGCACAAACGTACATTTAAGAAGGACCTGACATCCTCTGGTTTTTAAGGGGCTTTAGCCATGATTAATTCTCTGAGCTTATTAATCACAACATGTGTTAGTGTTTGATAAATTGCCCAAAAGTTGCATTAGCTAATAAGAACAAAACGAAATAGTTTCATCTGTTTTTATAATAAGACAAAGAGCATCATGGGAGCATACACGGTGGTCATGAATAAAAGAGAAACATTCATTTATGATAATTGGTTTCAGCTCCCCGTTTGGCTGGTTCTTGTGACCTAAATGTATCCAGTTGTTTCCTTTCTTTCCCGTTGGTTTTTGGGTCACTCCTAATGGTTTAATTCAACAAAAAATGTCTACCATTTCCTGTAACCTCTGTCTTTTTTCATTCCTCTTTCCAAAATGTTTTTTTCTGTGCAGCATCTAGAGAAATCTCCCTCTCTCTCTCTCTCTGTTTCCTTCCAAGTGAACAAAGTCAATATTGTTGACAGAGAAAAGGTTTAACTCCAGGCAAAAGGGGAAAAAAAAAGTAATAGTCATTTATTTGTCTCCACTTTTGAGTTCACAAGGGTTTTTTGTTTGATCCTGGCGGTCAAGACTTTGACATGGAACATGCCCCCTCTGACCATGAACAATTTATGGAGGGAGAAAGAGACAAAAATCCTCATTCATGTTTAAGAAAGCAAAGGAAATGGCAGTAGATTAATATTTGTGCATTTGTAGCAAAATTTCTGATAGGTCTGTAACACATTCAACCACCCTGGTTGAGAAACACAAGAGGCGAAACTCGGCCCTCGAGAGTTGAGTTTTGTTACTCTTGGACACCTTTCAAAACATCAGCCCTCATTCTGCTTTTCTTAGGGCAGCTTTTTCTTCCAGCAGAGAGTAAAAAACACTGTATGGCATTTGCAAGAAGGAGGCGCATGCTGGTGGGTTTACCTTGAAGCACAAGCAGGGAGCCCTTGCCGTGGTCCTATTTGTGCTCATGCCTGGTGCTCCCTGAGCATGCAAAGTGCTTTTTACATCTCCAATTTGTTCTGCTCAAAATGACAAGTAATGAATTTTCTATCACAGGGTCCTGAGCTCAGGCTGGTGGGAGGTATGGTGCAGCACAGTTCTGGGATGCCAGAAAGCTGTTAGCACTCAGTAGAGATACCCTAACATGTGCCATCAGGAGTTCCTGTTCCCAGTTATATTCGTCACATTAAAAGTATTGGGGCTGAAATCCTCCTTTGCCAGGTGTCTGTCTCCAGCAGCATTTTCTAGGCAATTACAAGGAGGGTGGGAGTGGGGGAAGACCTGGCAATTTTCCAACACAAGATTAGAGAAAACTGCTTAGTCGATGTGAAAAACCAAATTCTAACAATTATTTTCTTGAAGGCTCTCTCACGCCTCCATCCTCTGGAAAGGGGACTGGAAATCTGATGTCACCCTGGGAACAGGGATGTGCCTTCTGCATCCAAATCTGGCAAAGTGAAAAGCCTTTGAAAACATCCCACTGAAGATTTATTAGCCTCTGGGAGAAAAACCTCTATAGGTTCTGTCTGCCTTGACCTTACTCCATTTTGGGGCTTCTGGGGCTTACTTAGGAGTTTCCTTGTCTATGATTCCCTTCTTGGCTGCTGGACATGGTTGTAAGTCCAGGCACAAGAACAGACAGCCAGAAAGCCAGCCTTGTCATCTCAACCCATGAGGTGCCAACATAGTCCCTCACTGCCCAAAGTAACAGTAAGCAGGAGTAATGGGGCAAGGAACAAGAAGTCATGAGCAAGCACCTGGGGGAGAGAATGAGACTGAGGAGCCACCTGCTATGACATGAGGGGGTCAGGAGGAGGCAGAAAAATGAGGCAGGACAATCTGGCAATGATATATAATAAAAACATAGATAAAGCATATACACAAGGAAGTCAACAGATATGGCCTTAATTCTCACATTTCAAGGCTTCAGTTTCTCATGCAAAATTTGTGTCTAATTTCTGGAGCATCCAGGCCTCTCCAAAAGGGCAAGATACTAAACAGCAAAACATCTTACTGCTATATCAATCACCTACTGAATCAGTTAACAGGCTAAAAAGACACTGCAGGAAGATGTAGTGAGAGGGTAGAGTTAGTCAGATTAGAAAATGTCATAGTTTTCAGTATGCCAATGGTACGTACGAGGTGTAACAAACTGCAGTGGTAAATCAAAGTTTGTTCTCAGAACTTTCACAACAATATCAGTTCCTAAGAATATCATTAGCATGACAAAAACTTGTGTGATTTTAACAAGATGATATCAAGGAAATTTTTGGCCCTCAAGAACCACTGTTCCTTGCAACCTTGAGCAGCAGAAATTCTAGGTTTCTGTTCTGGGGATGCGTTTGAGACAACCATGGTCTGGGTCTCCCATATCTCTTGCAGTATGACCCAACACAGATACATCCTCAGAGAATTCAGCTGCACTGTGCAATGTGCCTCCCCTATGAGTACAGCAAAGCTTGTGACTGCAGCAAAATAACATCATGAACAGCCAGAAAACTCCTTTCATCTCAGAAAATTAAAACCCACTGTCTAGACAAGAGATCAAGAATTAGTTTAAATTCCAAGGAGTGATAATTGACCAAGGAGAGGGGAAAGGAAAAATTAGAAAGGCTTTATTGACAAAGAAGACCATACCAAGAAGAGGAAACCATGATTTCACTGTCGCAGTGCTGCTAAAGGTTTTCTTCCTAATTTTGCATGGAAAATCCATGTGTTTTTTCATATACAGTTCTAGCGTCAAAGCCTTCAAAGGAGACAGGCTTGTTACGGCATGAGACACCTGCCTTGCGTCTGTTTGCACTAGCCATTACTTAAAACATGATTTAAGGGAACTGCACATCTTCTTAAAATACGACAGGCATCAAAATGCTATTGTGTGCTCTCAACAGCTTCAGTAAAGCATTTCTCTCTGCCCTTATCAAACCAGGGGAGATGGTGAAACCAACTTCTATAACATAACCACACAAAAACAACTACACTATAGATTTTCTAACAGAATTGAGTGGGTAGCTATGTGGGGAAAAACCTAGCATATTAGTGAATACTTAAATTCTCTATGGATAAGCTTTAACACAAAAAAAAAGACCTCTGCATGATATTAAAAGTTCCCAGTAATTCCCAAAGCAATATACCATAATCATCTTACACACCTAGTTTCACTTCTAAAGGTATTTTCGCACAAGTCCACATGAATCTGAACCTCTTTACCCTCCAAACACTTGTAATGATGTTAGAATGCCAGTGTGAGACATGGATCTTTTCTCCTTTGCCTCTTCTCCTCACCCTCCTCCAAAATCATAGGTCAAAGATGCTTAGACATGGTTTGCCACAAACTCAGCTGAAACACCAAGCAGGCAGCTCAAACAGCTTTTCTCTTGCACCTTCTGGCAAATGATTTTTTGAAACACTCAAAAGATTCTGCTTTTGTTAAAAAAAAAAACCAAAAAAAAACAACAAAAAAAAACCCACGGTAGTAACAAGATTCGCAATATTCATCAAATATATTCAGCAAAATAAATATTCAGTAACAAAACCTTTAGGTGACATGGTCTAGTGTGAGGCGTCCCTGCCCATGCCAGGGGGGTTGAAAATAGATGAACTTAAGGTCCTTTCCAACCCTAACTATTCTATGATTCTATGATAAATGCATGTCTAGTTTACTCTGGAGGCAGTAGGTTAATTAATACTGGTTTCCTGCGCTCAAAGACTGTGGAAATCTTGCAGGGTGCTCTTTAGTTCCAGGTCTGCCTGACAGAGGTATCTGCAGCTACTCCAGAAATAGGAAGCCATACATTAAGCAATACATTCTGGTTCAGTGTGCTCCGATTATCTCAGCAACACTTCAAGATGATCTGCAATTCTATGCAGAAGCAGGAGTGACAGCCGGTTTTGCATTACACAGCATCTCTGCTGCTCCCTGTTTTAGATGAGCATTCTCTTTCTCAAGGAGGACTTTTACACATCTCCCAGCTGCACAGGGGTCTCACAGAGCTGCTTGTGTGTGGGTTTAGCTGTGAGAAGTGACTGGCTCTAAATCTTATCAAATTATTTCAGTTCCGTGAACTGAGCAGCTTCCTTATATCCCCAAATATCCCCAATTAACCATGCAGCTCTACAAGTACAGGATTTCCATCTTCCAAGATGCTGGTACAGGCCTCTCCATCCATACTCAATTGACCATGAAACAAAACCACTTGTTCCTTCCTGGGCTACAAAGAATTAGACTACTGAAAACAAGATGTGGGCTGGATCACTCTCTGCACAGGGCTCTGCACAGTAACTCACATCTTCAGCTTGTTTTACAAACACTGACAAGCGAGTATGACAACAGCTGTGCCATTTTTCCATGTCATTCTACCCAGCCACGTGCTTTTACAATGGTTCCATTTCATTATACCCCTGCATATGTTTTCTCCTATTTTGCTAGCTGTTACACCAAATAAAAGATAGCTCTAAAAAAAAAACAAAACCAACAAAAAACTACCTGAAACCAATGAAACAAATGACCCTTGCAACGAAGCATGAGCACTTTCTACCATATTCCTCGTATTTTTCCCATTTAATGTCCTTTTCCTCATTTAATGTCCTTTTCCCTCTGCTACCAAGCTCACTGAAGGTTGTGTTAACATGTGCAGCATGTCAGTGTATTTCCAATGTGCTGGGACTTATGCACAGCTTTTCATATGAGAATAGGAATCGCTCACCTTGCAAGCTATGCAGATGACATGCTTCTCATTACAACAAGCTGAGAGATGACCTGACCCATCCCCAGCCACAGCCTGCTCCAGACACGTTTGCTTCCTTCTACCAGGGGCTAAGTCTTCTTTCAATTATGCCAAATGGTAACTTGGGGTGGTTTACCTGATGTCTTTGAGCATCAGGCTGCAGTTGTCACCACCCTGAGAAGAGGCAGTGGAGAGATGCTCTGCCAGAAGGCAGAGTGACAGGGTTTATAGAACATTTAATAGCAAAGTAAATATCTCCCAGAGTGTCACACACAACCGTGGCCAGGTCTGCTCCAGCAGGACAAGAGAGAATGGGGTGTCACTGGAAAGTGCCCTTACAAAGGTGTCACTCTGGCAAGACAAGGCCCTGCAGTGGGTTGGGTTGCTCTCCTGCCATATCAGCCCCTCACAGACCATCACTCATAGAAAGCAACAAAAAAACCCATGCAAAACTTAGGGAAAACTTCATCCTCCCTTCAAGGTGCAGTGAGTTTTCATTGCAGCACAGAGCTACAGTGAGGGCAGTGCACAGCTTACCTATGCTGGCAAAGAGCATAAAAGGGAAACTTGAGTTTTACAGGGCCAGTTTCCAGGTCAGGCACTCAGAAGCCTGCAAAGTGCCCCAAGGCAATGCCTGTGAGCACCAACATCTCTGTGCTCCTTTCTCTCACTCTCTGCGGCGCAGGTGCTGGAAGCAGCTCCTGCTGCAGGAAAACCTGTGTGGGATGAGGGTTTCCCCACTTCACATTCAGAACTCGTGTTTCAGGTGGCACTGTCTCCCAGCATCCCCAGCCAGCTGCAGTGCTGTCTCAACCCAGAAACAGGGTGAGAGTGGAAAGGAAAGTGGTGGCACAGCATCTTCACAGGCTTTGTTTTAAGGGTCTGCAGTTTTTACTCTTCAGTCCAGCCAAGAAAGCAGCAACGCCAAAAGATGGCTGTGCAAATTCCCCTTGCCTTCTGTAAGGAGGAACTGGGATTAGCAAAGCACAGGCTACCAAACTACCCCAGAGTCCTTCAGCTGAAAGACGAGGGACAGAGGTGATATCCCAGAAATGGTGACTTTGCCATCCTACCAGCCTCAACTCAGACCACAGTCTAAAGACTAATGATAAAGCAAAAGCCTCTGCCAGAAACACAGGCAGGACATTCTTGCCAGAATATATGTTAAAGAAAGACACACAATTATTTTTTAGAGTTGCTGGCACAGTGCTCACAGGAAACCTTTCCCTTTAAACACTAAAACTAAACAAACACATGAAACGCAGGGAGAAATATAATTACTTTATAGCTTGACTTTGGTCTATTGCCTCGGGTATCCAGTTCCCTTTCTTACTGATGTGGAAACTCAAATTCCCCCCTAACAGTGTCATTAATTCCTTGGCCTGCGGAGCCCAGCTTTCCTGCTGCATTTTGCATCAGGAAATCCCAGCTGCCAGCACCTTGCTCCGAAATCAGCTCTGCAGGTGACAGCAGAGCTCCTGCCCCGCTGCCAGCACAGTGAGGGGGCAGGAGGGCTCCCCTCTCCCCCAGGGAAAGGGGGATTATAACAATTGCATTGACAGTAACAACAACGAAAGACCCAGGCAAAGATCTAGCTCCTCTGACCTTTAGTCCTACCAAAACTCCCCTCGGCTGCCAAAGAAAATGACAAGGGGTGTCTATTTCTGCTTGTCTTCTTCCTAAGAAAAACACCTTCCCCTCTCCCTCTTCATCCCCCCCGCAGCTCTTCCCCCTGCACACAGATGGAGCTGGCTATGGTTGGTGTTCAATGATACCCGGTCCTCAAACACACCCGGGATGCTGTCCAAAGGAGGCTGACAAGAGATTCCCAACTGATGTGGGTGCCCCCATACACCACTGGCCCTAGGATCTAAAGCACTTTTAGTGCCCTGTAAAGAAAAAGAGACTAGGTTTGGAGGAGTCCCATGGGAGAAGAAGCATCATCTCCCCTGGCTTACCTTCCCATTCTGGATGCTGATGAAATCCAGCTCTTTCCCAGTGCTCAGGCAGCTGCTCCCAAATAGGATTTCTTGAGCACTGTGCAAAACACCAGCCCCTCTCAAATAGACGAGGTCAGTCCTGGAAGCAGATCGGTAGAGCCTGCCCTTTGCAAGCTGTCATGGAATTTCAGAGGAATCAAGACGGACTCTCTGAGTATATATACCCCTGTGACACATACACATACAGAATGTGCATGGCATCTGAAGCAGCCGATGCTGGATTTATCCCTTCCCTTTTTGCCAGTGACTGACATAAGTGCTGGGAACCCTTGGTGGAAAACTGCTTATGAGCTTTGGGCCTGATCCAAACCCCTCTGAAGACAAAGGAAAGACTTGCGATTGCTTTGGAGCTGGTTTGGATCAGTCCCATTATCTCTGTTCAGAGAGCAGTGTACAAAGCAGGCAAAGGCTGGGACATGGTAAGCCTATGCCCAGAGGCCCATCTCATCTGAGGAACAGAGCAGCTGTGAGGCACATCTGAACCTTCCTTAAAGCATCCACCCAGAGCCCTCCTGGGGTGAGGCGAGCCTCGGGAACTGCATGCTATCACGTCCCTCAGCCCTCACTCCTGGGTACAGATGGGCCTTAACCTGATGCCCAGATTTCTCTGCTCACGCTGGTATCAGCCATACAAAACCTTCAGAGCCAGACCTACATCCAGCCTTATATTGTGCAAACCATCCACCTCACAGGCTGAGTCTGCTTTGTCCATAAAACACCATTGGTTTTGGACACTCCAACACCTTTAACATATTCCAAGAGAGACCAAAAGAATTACACTTGGAGCTTCCCTCTCACCTGAACTCTACAAAACCATTTGCTTTGACAACAATAAAGAACCAATATGCATTCTTCTTCAGAGGCAGCCTGAAGAATTGAGACATGGTTTGAAATGACTTTATCCCACTTCTCCTGGCAGCAGTACCTTTTTCATTTACACAAAAAAGAAAAAAAAGCTCAGAAAATGCATTGTTAAGTCACACTTTCCTATTTTAAGGCATTTGTTGTAATTATACAAGGCTTATTTTTTTCCCACAGGGAGAATAAATAAGAACCATGAATTACACCAAACTTACCTAAGCAAAGTGCAAAACAGTTCTCTGTCCTAGGATTAGAGACTTGCATGCTCCTGACCCTTTCTTGTAGAGTTTAGGCTGCACAACTTATGTAGTATTAAACCTACTTCCACTGGAGATAGGAGCTTTTTTAAACCAATACCCTTCTACTCATGGCAACCCTTAGTGTGGATGCAGTTACACTACAACCCTTCTTTGGAAACTGGTAAAAAGCTTCCTTGCACCCTCGTTTAACACACGCATCTGAATTCCCACATATTAACGGACTACCCTGTGTCAGTTGAATTACAATAAACAGCAACATGCGTGTCCTTCAGATGAGATGAGCATGAGCCAAAGTGACCTATTCTCATCTCTTTTTACTGAGGTTGAAGCTGTAGGCTGGTTTGTGTCCGAGATGGACCCTGCACACCTTTACCAGGGCTCAGTGGTGAGTGGGAAGGTGAAATGATGTTCTGACCTGTCTCAGGGCTCACCCTAATCAGTGCTACCCTAAGAAAGGCTTAAACCATGCTCAGATACCCCAAAGGGGGGCAACTCTACAAAGCAGAGCAGCACCCACAGGTTTCAAAAGCTTGTTGGCGTTTTTGTGATGCCAGATTCTGAAATTCACAGCTAGCATTGAGGGTCAGGTAGCACCAAGCTTGAAACACACTACACTGTTACTTTTCAATCCTGGCTTGAACTGTAGCCTTGCAAAAACATAAGTCTCTAGGATTTTCTACCCCTCATCCAAAGTAATAGAGAAGAGAAAGTGAGGATTTAAAGGGAAATAAGTTAAACCTCATAGCATGCAAAATGAATTCTCTAACCAGAAGGGTCTTGCCACATCCCCACTATGGTGTCACGGCTTGAAAACATGCCTTGTTTTCTAAGCTCATTTATTTCCTAAGAAAACTCAGCAACTAAAGTATGTCTTAAAGAAATCCCTAGAAAGGCGTCTGCAAACAGTTGCACTGAAACTTCAATTGCTGCTGAACATAATTCATGGCAGAGTGAAACCCTGGAATCTCTGTGAGCATGGGGTACAAATAGCTCAAGGAGGTGTTTGGTACGAAGGAAATGGTGAAGCTTCTTCCATTTCCCATGAATATCATATGCACAGCTCCAGCCATATGTTGTGTTGAATCTGCCACATTCTTCGGTGGTGGGCACAGATGTGGACAGATCTGACAGATCAGGGTCTTAGGGTCACACAGGAGTAAATTGGGGGCAGATGATTTGAGAGTCACAGCTTATTTTTAGAAAAAGAAAGAAGGGGGGGGAGAAGATTACTCAGAATCATTTCTACCATGTGTCTGAACAAGAAAAGCATTTATCTCACTAAAAACAAAGAAGAGTTTCTCTCAAATAAGGAGTTTGTTTTAAGAAGCTAACAAAGATTTTCCTATGCGCTCTATAGATCACAGGTGCTGCAGAAAAGCCTATGCTCTGCCATGCATTCTCATGCTTCATTAACAGATATTATTTTCAGACGATCTCCAGCAAGGCTCCATCTTTACAGGCACAGAAGCAATGCCTTTGACAAATAAGCAAAGTTTCTTCCCAACTGCCCGACTTATGCTGTTCTCTGGTTGCTCTTCTGATTGGTGCTATTTTGCTTACATGTGCACTGTGGGTGATAAAAGATACTGAGGAAACGGAATACCCTTTTCCAAGAACATAATCATTACTAGAAGATAGAACAGAAAACAAAGAAAAAGACAATCAGTGCTAATTCAAACCCTTTAGACCACCAAAATACAATGAAAATGTAGCAGATATACTCCTGCACATTCATTATTTATGCTCATAAGAGCATACTGCACACACACTCCCTCTGCCTCCTGCTGTACAAAGTTTACAGCAGAGAGGAAGGATGGAGTGTCACATTACTTCATTAGTCCCACAAACTACACTGCTGAATATTTACCCATACACTGTGCAGCTATGCAAAACTAATTCAAACAGAATTCAAGCCCAAAGAGCATTTGCCAAAGAACAACAAGGAGAGCTTCACAGCACTGCCTGCAACAGCAGAGAGACCTTCCTTTCTAAGGTTGCTTTGAGAAGGAAAATAGAAGAAAATCCAGGATCAATGGGGGTGATCATGAGAAAGAGATGCTGATGGTAGGACCATCCCTGAGCCTTAGCATTATGGCCATGCCCAGTTACTTGCAGTGGATTTTTCCAGGCCATCAGCTCAAGTTACTGATGGCCAGCCTGAGACACTTTTATATGTATGAAGTAGAAGCTTTCCCTGGAACATGCCATGGGTACAAGCATCCCAAAGCAGGCCCCAGACTTGCTCAGAGAACAATGTCACCCCTTTGCTCCTCAAGCTAAGTGCTCTCCTGGGCTCAGGCAGGAGTGGGATGAAGCTGCTCTGAAGGTGTAGCTGGAGCTTTTCCATTTCCTCTTATGAGCCACTGAGGGGTTGTAGATGTGATCAGTCATATATTGGTTTTCCTATGTTTTTCCTGTCTGTTTGGCTAAGAGTAAAAGGCCTAGGGTGATAAAGACTAAAGTCTACTGATGTCTCTGCACCTCAAGGTTTCTTACAGGCTGCTTTTGGGTCTTCAGAGGTGTCACACCAACTGGCAGAAGGATTCAGATGGGATTTAAGCTGTGTAATGCTTGGCCAAAAGTGTATGGAGTGTAGTTTAGTGATTAACTTGTTGGAATAGGGCTCAGAAAGCCCAGATTGTTAGGTTAATATGGAACTGCAGCCCAGCAATCCAAGCTCTGGGCAGAGATCATGTAACTGAAATCCTTTTGCCAACTGTTTGAGATCCACAGCACTAAGAATGGTGGCAGGTAGGTGAAGAGGGTGGTGTTTTACTGTTCCCCGTGCTTTGAAGTCTCCTTGAGCTCATCAGAGCTATGTTTTGATCAAATGCCTAGCACCAAGCATGGCAGCCCAGCCAGGACTGCTGGGAGAACTAGAGAGAAGATAGGATGCTATCGGATCTGCAGTCCCTTCAAACTAACTTTTCTATGGGATTTGCTTTCAGCTTGGATTATTTTTCAGCTGGGTCAGGTCCCTCACTTTAATAAGCACAGAAGTTTCTATATATAAGGCAAGGGACTGGAGCAGATATCCATCATGAGGAAAAGGTAGGACCACCACTTCCAAAGGAAATAGGAGATTATACCAGATTAACCCAGCTCCTTAGCTTGAATTGGCTCCTATAACTTGGTGATTCAGAGCAATTGCCATTAGGAAAGAGACAACCAGGGGCGAGACCTTTCCCGCTGGGAGAGATATTTACCCCACGCAGGGCAGGCAGATACTGGGCATTTGTGGGCCAGAACTGTACCGTAAGCTATCATCACGACATGCAGTAATGGGCAAAGTGCAGACATGCCAGGCTGCTGTAGCTCTGAGAACAGACCTAGCAAGATGGGAGACCATGAACTCCTACCATCCTTTACAGAGCAAACTGCTTCCCAGGAACCAGAAGTTCAACCCAAGCCAAGATCTAGGAGGAAGTTTGTTCTTTGTTAATGGTTTTACTTCTTAAGCAAAGCCCACTGGCTTAGATCATTTCCATTTTACCAGTTGTTTTGCAGCACATCAAATAAGCAAAGTTTCCCCAGAAACCCTTATATCAATGGTACTTTTTTCCTCCACTTGAAAATCAGACTACCAGCCTTAAAATGCATCCCCAGCTGGCAGAAGAGAAGTAACATTTTACACACTCTCACCTCCCTTGTATGCTTGCATCTGGACACTTCAGAACTTGTCTCATCTATCCCTTTGCATGCAGGCGAGCAGCACATAATGGATGTTTGCCTGATCTGCCTTCGGCATCCTCCTGGACTGGAGACTCCAGGCTACACAAGCCACAGCTTTGCTTGCCTTACCAAAAGAAAGCTTTTCTATTCTGAGTCTCCCCAGTAATGACCCAAGCTTCTCATCCTCTCTATTGTACAGTCAAGATGTGGAGAGCAAGTTTTCCAGAGGGATAACCTGCCTCTTATATGCCATTTTTTCTCTTTTCCTTTCCATACAGTAAAAGAGTAACAAAGAAGCAGAAAGGAAAAGGGAGGAGAGAAATGTAAACCATGACAGGAGAGAAACACAGGTCACATTTATGGGTAATACCCAACTGCTGTCCCACAACAAATGAAAGCCTCCAAAGGCAGAACTGGCACAGTTAAGAGATGAGGGTGGAAGAAGGGATAGTTCAGCTCCAAGCTCTGCCATAAGCTCCCTTGCAGGTCTTGGAAATCAGCATCTCTACATCAGACTGTCTCAGTTTGGGTCAATCTGCTGTTTAAAAGAAAAAAGAAAAAACCTCCACAGGACTGTTGAAATGTTAAATGAACGTTTGCAAAGCTCTAGGAGAAATGAGCTGAAGAACACTTTCAGAGGAACAAAGCATTATCATCATAAAGTGCAATCTTGATGATTTTTATGGGCAAGCATCAGCTTCCAGCAGTAATCTTTAAAGCAACATCCATTATCCATAAAATCAGTTTTCAGCTAATGGTCTGTTACAAGTCACAATTGGTTAAACTCCATGCTTATTTTCTTCCTTTTTTCCCTAAGAGCACTTGGGAGTCCTGCAACAGCTGCCAGAGGGGAACAACAGAGCCCAGCTGGTCAATGGCATTTAGCAGCAGGGAGAAACAAGAAGCATGCACCCACTGCACATCAGGCAAACCTCCAACCTGTGCAACACGAGTGACTCAAGATGCCTCCACAGGGCACAGATCTCACCCAGCCACATCTCACCTTGCCTGCAGGGCTCATCTGGTGCCAGACACACTGCATCAGGGCTCCAGATGGAGACGAGGGTCTCTCAGACACCTCCTCACAAGGAAATTTGAGCAGCAAAAGGCCAACCTCTATCATAATACAGGGCTGTTTGCTGCCCTGGGAAACTAATTTGCTGATGTGTAGAGGCAGCCATGCTTTTTTGGTATCAATGGATTTACAACATCATTTCACAGCCAGCAGTGCGTGGCTTAAAGGATGCAGTCCATGATGGGAAAGTAGGAACTTCCCTGTCACAGACAGATGGGTCTGGGTCTCAGTTGAGGAATCTTTCTTGGTGAAACATATGGGTAAAATGGGAAAAGGGAGGGGGTTTGCCTGAGTAGAAAGAAAATTGCTCATTTTAATATTTTTGTCACTTTATGCCATACTGCCAAAAATGTTATGTTTCTAGAAACCAGCCCTTCTAAGGTGTTGGCTGCCAAAAGCAATGGAAGCAATGGGTGTTTTTCCAGCTTTATAAAACCAAAAGCCTCATGGGAAAACATCAAAATTTCCCTGCTAACTTTTTTTCTCCTGTTATTTACGTTGCAGGAAAGTAACTTTCTACTGGGAAAGTGATAAAAATGAAAAACAATCACTGTGCTGTCACTCACCCAACTTTCGCATGGATTTTCTGGAAATGCAGCAGAAATAAAACTCTCACTCATACCATGAAAGTTCTTTCCAATTTTCTGCAAGTTTATAGCACCACAGCAGGGATAACTTTGTTTTTAAACAAGCAGCAGCTAAACCCTGGGTTTGAAGCCAACTGATAGATGATCTCAGGAAACAACACCACTTTTGTAGAGTGCTCTTTTGCTTCCTCTCTTCAACTTGGATTTAGTGGTTTATTTACGGTGTGAAGAAGGAAGTACTTTTGCTTACTCTGATGACAAGCATGAAGGTAACTTGGTTTCTTCCCAGCTCTCCCAAGGATTATTTGGGTAAAGTGGAAGAAATGTTGTCCCATAGACTCAGGCTCTCTACAGTAATGTCAGGATGAAGACACCCATCCAGATACCTTGGATAAATCTACACTCAGTATTCAAGGTAGATCTGAAGGTCAAAAATTAGAAGCATTTTCCAGATTGCATCCCATTTCCAATTGCAGCATCCCTAGGCTCTAATCTCAAAACTCACTGCCTCATGGAAAGCTTCTGAGCCTCATGGACATGACCTGGGGTCCTGCTGCCTGTCTCGCCCAAGACCAAGAAAAGGAATATAAAATAACTGATGGTCTTGGTACAAGGAATGACTAAGGAGGTTTCTGTCTGGTAAAAGAGATGCACAAGAGGGAATATAATTTGGTTGTACAAAAGCCTGGGGTTGGACAAGTCGTTGCTCATGATTCTTCTAGCACTGGAATTGCATTTGCTTGAGTGGAAGCATCAAAAAAAACCAACCTGTAGCAGGTTCAAAGCAAACACAAGGGAATAGTTTGGGTGGCTTGAATGCAACATAAAATTAAGCTGTGAGGCTCTGTTACAGGACTTATAATTAACAGATAATACAGGTTAAAAGGTGAACTGCACAAGTTCAAGAAAGGAAAAAAGGAAAACACCCAAACACTGAGGGTTGTTAAAAACTAAACCTCCTCTAGTTCAGGAGGTCCATGGAGAGTACTTAGAGGATGGTGAGTGTTTGGAAACATCCTACATGCTTGTTCTACTCTCCTTTCCTCTTCTGTTCATACCCATTTACAGTGTCAGTTAGCAACAAAATCTTGGATGAGATAGACCCTCATAGCAGCCACTTTTATGCTGTGAGATCAAAGTCCTGAAATGCTCCATGGAAGCATGCCTAGGCCTCAGCCACCCTCATACCCAAGATCCTCCCACCACCTCTGAAGAAGCTGCCTTACTGCAAAGGGCAGTGGGAGCTACTGTGTTGGTGACATACAGCTGCCATGACCTGCTTCTCTGGCAGACACAAACTTGCAAAGAAACAGATGCTGATTTTTGACTAACAGCTTCACAAACAAGCCACATGAAGCGAACCAAACCAAATACTGAGCTTCCCCCATAGGAAAAGCAGCTCCTTTTTGTGGGGAAAAGACAGCAAGAAAACAGCCCTGCATGTGAAGATGACACCCAACCAATAAGAGTGCACTCTGCTAAAAACTTCTCTCCACAGGCATACACATCCCTGCCTCTCCAGGGTCCTTTAAGGTCCTGGGCTTCATTATGAAACCATACAGGACCACACTGGTGACAGGGAGTAATAAGGTTTTCATGGCCTTTGTGTGTATGGGTTGGAGGGAAAAGCAGATGAGATAAAGCTTGACCTGTTTCCAGTTTAAGGTTTCCTACTGCAATTGCAAACCAGGAGACCAGTACAATCCTCCAGAAGCATCTCAGGTACCGTTTTTAGTTACAAAGGATTATTCTATGGATACTCAGCTCCAGGTCCCAGGCTTTCTTCAAGATCCCATTCTCTAAACCCAGCAAAAGATTTCTTAGCATCTTAAATTCAATGCTGATCTCAATATCTCACACCTGGGAGAAGAGCAGCAGCTCATACCTATGACACCGCTTTCAACAGCACTTAGCCATGGAAGGTGCATAAAATGGCATTAGCCACGACTTGGTAGAAAGGAGCCATGTTGGTGTCATTTAACACAATGAAAAGCATAATTGGTTACAGCTGACAAACAGAATTGCATTAAACAGAACATTGGATGCTGGGCCATGGTTTACATCAAATTGTCAATCTCAATATGGCAGTCCCCTAAAAAAAGCCACTTTTTCTGTAAACCCTCAGGAAACATAGCAAATCATGGCAACATGTTTATAGTCCTCAACTGCCACACAAGGAACCTGATACGTATCTTTTATGGTGGGATATACTGGAGGGTGTTTCAGCACGTCCATACTCATTTTCCAAATACATTGCACAGTTTTATTAAGCCTTTCAGAATCTCTCAGAGATCGACTTTTAGATGAAGCCGTGGAGTGGACAATCCTCAAGGCCAAACTCACTCAATAAAAGTGAGATTACTTGCCTTATCTCCATGTTGCCTTCTGTCTTCAAGTCTGGCAATTAAGGCTGGAAACAGCAGTGACAACAGGCAGATCTTTACAGCCTGCCCCTGAACTTCACCGTTCACTGCTGCTATATAAACTGATGACTGTTTGGACTTTGGCACTAACTTGACACCAGCAACTGCAGTAAAAGGAGGATATTTTTTATGTCCAAACCAAAGTTTGTTCCTGTGCTTAATGCTGCTGGAATTCAAGTTATTCCAAGATGGTTTTGTGCTCCTGCACCTATTTACACACCAAGTCCTCCGAGGGCAGGTTTGTAAGGCAGCTGGCACAGCCAAACCCTGGTGCTAACTGCGCCCTCCACCTACTGGCTAGTCCCTAAGATGAAAGGAAGAGACACCTGTGTTGGGTTAAATGGAAAATGAACCTTCAACAGAATCAAAAGCATTTTTTGTTTGGGAAGATACACCAGATCTTGCTGTACTTACAACACACTGTGTCATGTTAGGAAGTTGCATGAAATGTGATGGCCTGGGAGTTTTGTGCTTTAAATTCTCCAGTGTCAATGCTCAGGCTGAGCTTAAGCTGCAGATCTTCCAGGGGACACTAAAAGTCTCTTTCCTTCAGATTTTCATGAATCTGGTAAGCAATCTTTGTCAGGCCTTCAGCTGTGTGTCAGTTTTTCCAACAAATCTAACAGGTCAGTGGAAATAAGGATAAACAGACTGCATACTTGCATAAGGAAAACAAACTAAAAATTCCTACAGTTTAATTTTCAACTGAAGAACAGAATTACAGCAGGAAGAAGCATTTTAAAAACTCAAACAAGCTGTTTAAAATGATGATCCCAATTACCTACTCTGTACAGATGACCTACTACGATACCAGCATATCTTCAAGGTTTCAAGATAAGGAACTACAACAAAAGGTAGATCTTTACAGCAGGATGGCAGCACCCTGATCTTATTCGAAGTCCTTGTTTA
>JASSUY010028318.1:0-37753 GCA_032466535.1 Forpus xanthops | reverse complement strand
CTTCCTGAGTGGAGGGGGCCGGCCCGCAGGGCCGCCCGCCCCTGTGCTGCCTCGGCCGAGGCCTAGGCGGGGCCCGTCGCTGGGATTCAGCCCCCGCCACTCCTCTCAGCGGGTCTAGTGCCACGCCGGCGGCCTTCTCGAAGCGACATGGGCCGCGGGCTGCCGCTACTCCTCCTGGTCCTGCTGGCGGCCCTGGTGCAGGCTGAAGGCGGCGCGGCGGCGGAGGAGGTTAAAATAGAGGTGCTGCATCTCCCCGAGGACTGCAGCCCCAAGAGCAAGAAGGGGGATCTGCTGAACGCGCACTATGATGGTTTCTTGGCTAGCAACGGATCCAAGTTTTACTGCAGGTGGGCTTCCAGGGCGATGGGTAGGGTGGAAGGGAAGGTGGGCCTCAGCCCACGTGGTGGACGTGGTAAAGCTATCTCATCCCCAGGAGCACTGGGTCCCACTTACGCAGCCGAAAGGGTTACCTCTGCTGGGTAAGTGGGACCCACTGTACCCCCGTTTTGGGCATAGATTGGGGTCCACACTAATGATGGTAGCATTAGTCTTTCTCCCCCATCTCAGCCTTGTTTGATGCAGCCGAAAGGATGCAGGATTTATCTAGGTTCAAGAGAGACCAGCACGGAGATGTGCTGTAAACCAAAGCCAATGCTTGTGACTGACAGCCAATTTGAAAGGTTTCTGATAGCACCTCACATGGAGAACCCCTTATCAGGGTGAAAAAAAAAAAAAAAAAAACACTGCATAATCACTTGCCATGTTCTGTGCTGTAATCTGTACAGAAACATTTGGGGTTGGAGGAGGAGCTCTGGTAGGGACACAGGCTATTTTAGCCAACTTCCACATAGTTGGCATTGTGCAGGGCAGCCTGTGGTTTGCTCTAGTGGTTTGCAGTATTTATGCTCCTTCCCGGTCACTGCTTTCTTCCTTGATTTTGCTGCCGTCCTCTTTGCCCCAGTGTCAGTATTTAGGCTTTTACTTTTTCACTCTGTGCCATCCGTCTTCAGGCTGTTTCAGCTGGGTTTAGTTTGCCTTGCACAGAAACCGCTGCGAAAACGCTTTGTTTTTACAGTGCCTTGCTTTTAATGGTGGGTGGTCCATCCTACTGAGCTGAGACTCCCCAGGGCAGAGCTTATGGAGGAGAATCTTTTCCTTCCTTCAGGTACCTGGCTCGGTCCTTACCCACACTGGACTAATCAGACAAAAGCCTAGTTTAAAACAAAAGCTTAATTTAAAACCTTTATTCATTCCCTCCACTTGTAGCATTTAAGGAAAAAAAATAGTATAGGATAATTCTACATTTAATTTTTTTACTTGAATTTTTACTTTCATTTTTTTGCCATTTTACTTGCTTGGGTTTTTTTCCCTCTTGAAGCAATTGCTTTTGGCACATAGTTTATTTACTGTATTTCTGAAAGAGGTTGCCTCTTACACATCTCAAGATTTGACCTTAATTATAAAAGTAGCAGAAAATTCTATACCCTTGCACTGTAAGCATTCTAGTGTTATAATAATTTAATGTATGCTTTTACTGGCTACTAATTTATTTTCATATATATTAAAAAACCCTAAACTTGCTGTTATCCATTCACAACTCTTTTAATAGCCGGACCCAAAATGAAGGACATCCAAAGTGGTTCGTTCTGGGTGTTGGACAAGTCATAAAAGGGTTAGACATTGCTATGATGAATATGTGTCCTGGAGAAAAACGGAAAGTGATCATTCCTCCATCACTTGCATATGGACAGCAAGGATATGGTAAAAAAGTTCTAATACTAAACTTTATCTTTCCTCTGTTTCACCCTTTCAAAAACATTACTGTGAATGACTCTTCAGAACTGCTGCTCCTGTTATTTGTGGAGGCACTGAAGGTTACGACTGCAGCTGTGCATTGTTATCCTGTTCATTCCTATGCAGTTTAAGTAGTCCTCATAGACTCACACCCAGACTTTGCAGTCTGCAATAGAATTCAGTACATGGCACTTGATGTGCTTTTCCAAGTCTTGCCATAATACAAAAAATTGACAGCAAGAGGAAAAAATAATTCATATCAGCGTTTTTTGTCTTCATCTGTTATATTTTACTCATGTTTAGTTTCTGTTATTTGACTCTTACTCAGCCTTTCAGTGACATTCTGCATCTTCTGAGCAAAATGAAACGCAATCCAGTGCATGCCACAGAATTACCTAAGTATAAATAAATTGTTTAAAATACTATTTATATTCTGGGTGGTTAGCAGACAATATCACATTACATAATTGCAACAGTACAATGCATTAAATCTGGCTTGAATTCAAGATGCTTAAGCATGCAGTCTAGTTTAAAAAAAAAAAGTTTTTTTATACAGTGTTTTTGTACTTAACTGTTGATAACTTAAATTCAGCTCTGACTCCACTGTAGTAGTTTCTGTGAGAAGCAATGGCTTGGTAGTGATACTATGTCAGAATTCCATGCACCACTTTTGTCTTCCATACAATTCCATTGTAGCCATTGAATTTCACTAGGAATAAATTTTCCCCCTTGAGCATAATGTCTCATAAGTCTTATAACAACAAGGAAAAACACTGATACAAATCTTTAACATTAGTGTTAACTGTTTGTTCTAGGTAGCACTTCAAGAAAGTGTTATTTCTCTTCAGCATACCTGTCCTCTGCGTATGTCTCAACATATTCCTGCATGCTGGGGAAGATGCCTGCCTAATCTTGAAATAAAAAAAGATGCATGTGGCTTTCTAAATCTTTACATATCTTTCCTTTGTTGGTATGTATGTTTGTAAACTACTGGTACTGAATTCTAGTGTTGTATCTTTCTTTTGTAAATAGTGTATAAACCAAGATTTATATTCAGACATTTAAAGCTTCCACATTTTTAAAGTTTGTAAGAGGAAAATCTTCTGAACTCTAAAACCTGTCATTTTTACTATGGATATTTTAGACTAATAGTGTGAATAATAGTTTTGTTTACCTTCTATTTACAAACAAAGTAGATTCTCTAGTTTTTCTTTAGTTTATGAAAGATGAGCACAAGCTCAAAATTATGTCAAAATTTTGAGGTTACAATGTCATGCTAACTGGCTTTGGCTATGAATAGAAGCAACTTGCATGTTTACATTTTAATTTTATGCTGCATGATTTCTTGATGTTTTTTTTGGCACTATTTTACATCTGATTAGTTTGTTACTGACTCTTCATTTCCCTTTCTTTTGCCAGATGCATGGTATACTGCCCTGTGTTTTATAGGCAGTGGTGTTTTTACATCAGATACCAGAAAATGCTTTGACACAGGAATAATGAAGTCTAATATACTTTTTTTTTTTAATTTCAGAGACCAGACAAAATATTCTAGTAGTTTGTGGTTGTTTTTCTTTGAGGGTCTAGGGTGTTTTTTGGTTGCTTCTTTCGTGTATGTGTGTGTGTGTGTGTGTGTGAATCAGATGACTTACATTCTGTTGCTTCTTTCTAATGAGATGTATATTTTAAACATTATTTTACATCAAGACCTCTAACCATAGGTATAATTCATAGTAATTTGGTAAAACTTGATTTTTCCTACTTGTTTCTTCACATGGAAAATACATATGAGCATTGGTCTATTCCTATAATCTTTCAAATCAGATTGCAGATACTTAATAAAGGCATGTGCCTTAGAACCACTATCTCAATAAAATCCATCATCTGACAGTATGTGAAAGAGTGAGAACTTCAGAAAAACTTGTTTTTCATAATAACACAAACTCTTTTATTTTTTAAAAATACCTGAATTGATACAAGCAATGTAATTTCATTTCAGGGAATTGCATTGTTTGCACATCTCTCTCAAAATCATTTATCTAACAGAATGTGAACTGTCTTGCTGCCTAGCTGTATATATTTAAATTCAGAGTTTAAGATTGATATTAACACTGCCTTTTGTAACAGAAACCCAAGACTCTATTTGTAAATTCATCATGTGTGTTATCTCTGACCATAGTGTCTGATTTTTTAAATGTTTTTTTTTTTATTCATAGCACAGATCAAGATTCCACCCAATGCAACATTGATCTTTGAGATTGAACTTTATGCAGTAAATAAGGGACCTCGCAGTGTTGAAGCATTCAATCGAATTGACAAGGATGGTGACAAGAAACTCTCTGAACTTGAGGTAATATGATATAACTAATTTGGATAAAATTCTGTATAAAACTATAGGTGTAGTTGCATAGCATTATCTTTACATGAGATACCTCTGCTGCAGTTGGTCATGTAAAGCTTCTGTATGCTTACATAAACTACACTGTGCAATTCTGAAATTTGCTTTGATTAATACCTTAGCATGTCTTGAATTTGTTGGGAAACAAGATGTGTCTACACGGGAATCACAGTAACTTATATATATACTCCAGCTGTCCTTTAAGATGGCTTTTGAGTACTGTCATAAAAGTCACAATGGTTGGACTTTATTCTTTTCCTCTAGATAAGCCAGTATTTGAAAGAAGAATTTGCAAGAGATGGCAAAAAACGTCATCCCTCAGTCCATGATGAAATCTTAGCTGATATATTTAAGAAGAATGACCACGATGGAGATGGTTTCATATCAGCAAAGGAATACAATGTCTACCAGCATGATGAACTCTAAGTACTTGGAAAAATCTTTGGCCATTTTCTGGACACTGAATTTTAAATAATAATACTTTGTCACAGAAATTTTTGTATTTTTTTTTATGGTGGCATTTTTTATACCTCTTAAGGTGACTGTAAGAATCTTATTTTTAGCATTTAACTAATACAGTTTTAGGTATTTCAAAAGAAAGAAATAAAATTGGAAAACACCATGATCTGTTATTTGTGGTTCCTGTATTATGTCCTAATCTACAGTATTAAATCAGTAGTTTTTCTCATTGTGTAAAGTATTGATGAAAATAATTATTTCTGTCCTATCAAGCACACAAAAATGGTTCCAGTACCTGTTGACATCAGTTCTGTTCTAACTACATATCAATCCCCTATAAAGTAAAATGGAAAAACAAAGTCCCAGGGGCATAACTGTTAAAATTCTGGAGGCTGCTAGGCCAGTTTCTTGGGGAATTGTTGCTTGCAGCAAATTTAACTGTAAAAGGCCTTAAGGGAAATGATCAGTCTCTATTGAATGTCAACATAGAAACACAACCGTTTTTAAAGAAACTTAAAATAAGCTCTTTGTTGTAATATTAACACGAATAATGGGGTTCATGAACAGCTAGTATTTTAAGTGGGTTTTTAAGTTTGACTTTGTAAAATTATGAAGTTAGCTAGTTTATTCAGCAGCACCAGCTTAAAAATCTACACCATCATGATTTACTTGGATGAGATGTGCCATGGTTTAACCCCAGCAGGCATCTAAGTACCATGCAGGCACTCATTCACTTCTCCCATTTCCAAGGGGATGGGGAGGAGAATCGGGTGGCAGTGGGGGAAAGATAAAAGCCCAGGGATTGAGATAAAAACAATTTAATAATTGAAACAAAATTTAAAATACACAATAATAATAAGAAATGGAGAGGGAATAAACCCCAAGCACCCTCCAAAAAAGTAAGTGCTGCACAATGCAGTTGCTCACCACCCACTGACCAATACTCAGCTGACCCAAGCCTGTGCCTCCCAGTTAACTCCCTTCAGTTTATGCTCAGTGTATAATGTCCTGTGGTACGGAAAACCCCTTTGGCTAGTTTAGGTCAGGTATCTTACCAGCTTTTTGTGCCCCTCTTCACTGGCAGAGCATGGGAAACTGAAAAGTCCTTGACTTAATATAAGCATTATTCGGCAACAGCTAAAACATTGATGTGTTATAAACATTATTCTCAGACTAAACCTGAAATGCAGCACTGCACTGCTACCAAACAGTGTCCAACATATTATGTATAGTCCAGTATGACGGCTTCATAGTTCAGAAATAATAATAAATGTGAGTAAGGAAGTGGTGACAAAGAAAAAATGTTTTTTGACAGCTAGAGCTGTGTTTGAGATTTAAAGCCATATTCTTTTTGTTTTAAATATGTGGTTTATGCCACAAGCTGGAAGATGATGGGAGATACTATATAGAAACATAAATAATTATTTGGGCATCATTCTGGTTACCTTCACTTAGGAAAAATGTAAAGAAGTAGCAATAGTTAATAGTACTTCAGGCTCATTAACATGATACTTGTGCAGGTGTCATCATCATACTTGTGTAACATACTTCACTCGTGAAAAGCAGTGGCTGCATTCCTTTCAACATGTAATAATCAGATGCACACAGTGAAAGTGGCAGCACAAGTACAAAAGCTTCCACACCTGGATTATCCTTAAAGTCATGCTAAAAGGTAGAAACACTTTTCTGAAATTGTTTTCCCAGTTTAGGATAGCACAGGGAGAGCTTCAACCAAGGGCACTGCCAGCCTCAACACTGGCCACAATTCTGTAGTGCCCTCTGGTGTTTACATTCCCAACAGACAATTTTCTGTGGTTGAGAACTATAAAACCTTAACCCTGAAGCTTTGTTGGGAGGATGTAGTTCTGTTATTTTTGTAAGCTTCCAAGACACGTTGTCTGATGAGCACTTTTTTCTGAACAAGAGCAGCTATGACCCAAAATCCAATCAAATACAGAAGGTGGACTACCTGGTACTTTTTTAGTAATCTAAACAAACTTGACATACCGTAATGGCATCCTAATATGAACCCTCTATCTATCCCTAGTTTTAGTTGTTCCCTTTTGTAAATGAAACATTAGACTGCGCTAAGTTTTAGCATAGTTTTAATCTGATACTTCAGTTAAACATTCATGAGGACACTAAATTATTAACAAATACTTTCATCATATGCCAGGATAGATAAAGGCAAGTTTTTGGAGTGTAACAACAGGTTTGTGTAAACAACTTAAAGCGAATTCTAGCATGTATTTTGACATTATGAAAATACAATTTAAATGTACATTTTTCATTATAATGACAATGAAAAGAGAAGGTTCTAGAAAGAAAATGTCAGGGAATGCATTAGGGCATTTTCAAGTAAACGGTCATGAACTGGAAAGCAAAAATTTGAAGATAATAGTGTAATAAAATGTTTTGCACTTTCACTTTTGCATTTCAACACTTGGAGTCATATTTACTAATTCTGAAAAGTTTGTGGCACAGTTATGCCCATGTCTGTAACAACAGGCACTTACCTAGTTCGGCTATTTTGCTCTCTTATGCCAGAGGTCAAAACAGGGCACAGCATGCAGTCGTACGTACTTTTGTCCATTAAAAGAACACTCAAGGCACCCGTAGACTGTCTCCCTTTTAGAACTTCCCATTCCACAAAGGACACAGGGACCTTTGGGGATGTTGTTATTAAGTAAATTAATTCGGATGTGAGACCCTTCTCTGATATAGCTTGTGGAGAGATCAGTCATGCTTGCAGCTTTTTCATAATAATCTGTAAAAAGGTCCTCCAAGTAAGCATCAGAATTAGCAATGGTAGCCACTACTCTTTTATCTGAAACAGAATATACACATACACAAAAAGCAGTGATTTGTTGTTACATTATGAACCGTTTACAAAACAACCTGTCAATCTAGTTATGAAAATAACAACTGATTCATAAAACTATTCTAAACATGCCACTTTGTAGATTACTTCCCATCAGAAGCCTTGCGTGATGATTTTTTTTTTCTTTTAACTTCACAAAAGACACTGAGAAAAGCAATAAATGGTTGTGTGACCTACGTATTTTTAGAAACGTGCCTAAAAGATAGGCATGATGCGAGCTTTTGAAGGATTGGTGCCAAATCAAATCATGGCTGTGTACTTCCCTGTTTAACCATTTTTATTTTTGCATTTCTAGTTTTATTTTCTAAAAACTGTAAATTCCTTTCTCTTCCCCCTAGCACTTATAAAAAAAAAAAAAAAACAAACCAAAACAACAAAACACACACACACATGCAATACTTAACAGGTTTAGAAAATCTGAAGGACTCTAAGTTGACCTCCTAGTAAGTTTCTGAGCCTCCAAACACCCCAGGAAGAAATTATGTTTGGAACTACTTACCTTTTTCCTCTGTCTTCAGGGACTCATTAGTTTAGATTGAATGACAAACTTTTAGACAGCTACAGCTACTGAGATGTGCCACACTCACTAAAGATTTATCCCCTTAGCATGAACTGGAGCAGCACTGGAGGCTTGGTCCATAAAAGCCCTTTGACCAAAACCAGGATACAAGAGAGCAAGGACATCTATACAGACCAGCCTTTAGAAGGGTGTGTTTACTACTCAAAATTTATCTTCATATTCAGATTTGCAGCTTTTCAAAATACTTAGGCTACAAAGTGTTAAAAGTATATGATCTTGTTCTGAAGAAAATATACAGTCTTGTTGGATGCTGTGTTCATATCAGAATGAGAAATAGCAACTATGATAGTATCTTGCCTATGTCCTTGTCATGTGAACATACAGCCTAAAGAGTATGTTCAAATATTTAAATTAATATTATTTGATTTTAACACTTTTAAAGATTTTTAAAGTTTGCCCTTAAATATTATTTATAGATTATAACTTGTATTGCATAACACTAGCTGTAAATGGCAAGCATATGAAATAGGCTTAATGTTAACTGCAGCTAGTTGTATAATTACTCCACACCAGTTTACCGTCAGCCACAAATTTTTAGGATCTTTAGAGTTTTAATGAAGAGCAATACCATAAATTTGTTATCTGAGTCAGATTCTCAAATAAAAATTTTAATAACTTTACAATTATTTCAATATTCAAGAAATTGAGGTACGTTTTCCCTCAAAGTTTTCTTCTTTAAACATTCATCTTGCACACAAATTAGAGAAATAAAAATCCACTCTTCATGCATTAACTAAGACATTTGGATATAAATATCAAAAGTCATACTTCGATGAAACAGATTACTCTTTAACCTCCTTAATTTGGTCAGTGAAGATGATCCAGATTTCTCTTTTTCAAATCCTCCTTTTGAAACTGGGGTTACACAGAGTTCTGTAAAATTAAAGTTACATTTTTAGAAAAACAATATACAAAAGCTGTAATTGCACGGTAGTTTAATATGCTTTCTAATCTAAAAAGCTAACAGCAATTAAATTCAGCTTTGCTACTGTTTTTAATGGCTAGTACCACTTTTTAATACAAGTCTACACATAGTAATAGCCCATAAAATCAAGTGACACAGATTCAATGGGAATGATAAAATATTGATAGCTTTCAGCACACATCCTCAGAGTTTGGTTCAGTTTATACACAATTTAAGGCCATGTTAAGGGACTAAGTCAATAGCATGTAACTGAAAGCCCTGCTTCTGAAGGAGGAATATTTCTATGATCTCATTTGAAACTAATAATGAAAAATGAGAAGCAATGCTGTGAGCAGTTTAGTGATCTCTTCTAACACCGAATCACCTATTAAAACTTTATCTTTTTTCATAAAAAGAAGTATCACCTACATTTCTATCCGTAACCTGAAAGAAAACATTTAGAGTAAAATATAAGAATAAGCAATTACAAGTAACTGAACCCTCCCCCCATGTTTTAAACATTATCAAATGAGAATTATCTTCAATTTACAAATAGAAATATCAATTTCATTGACTATTTCACTAATAATGACTTTAGGGAAAAAAAAAAAACACTGCATGTACCTACCACTGCATAAAGGTAAAATAAAATTAAAACACTTCCAAATCTTAAATTAATGTAAAACTCTATACCTAAGTGAATATAAAGAACCAACATACAAAATTATCTCTTTTACTTTTAATGTAGTAATTATGCCTGGTTTGGAATATATTTAAATTTTTCACAGAAGAGAAGGTGTTTCACAGTTCAGTAAAAGGGTGCTTTGCAATGCAGAGTACCTGGTTTATCCTGTGTATGCCAAATGGTACAGAGCTATTTTCAACTTTTAGAACATAGTGCTATATATATCTGCAGAGACAGAGATTAATACCCTAATCAGGTCTCTTATCTTGGTTATTTACAGAAAGCCACAATGTTGTAGTTAAGCAAGTCCTGAAACAATTCCCACTGAGTGAATCTACAGAGGTCTCTGTATTTAAACACATGTGAATCTAGTGATTAAAACTTCATTTAACATCACTCTGCTCAGTGGGGAGTTTTGTATTTGATATTATCAAGTACTAGATGAAATCCTAAATTGACTTTCTGGTTTATTCCTAACAACTTTGGTAATATCGATAATGTTATCAGTTACACTTTAATAAATGCAAATTGTGTAAATACATAAGTGCTATCCTTTCCCCAAAAGGAGAAAAATTTGCAGGAGCTATGCAATGTTTTTATTATTTTCCAGAAATTGTGATCTGAAGATTTTTATAAATATTTTCAGATATCCATATGCAGTATATCCACATGCAATGATGTATCAAACTGAAATTAAAGCCCCAACAGAAAAAAATGTTAGCTTAATTTCCAAGTTTTGCACATTTTCTTCTTTAATTGTGTATTTTTGCTTTCCTATTTTATGCAAAACTGATCAAATGGTCTCATAAATCTGTTTCTTACAGACTAGAAACATAAGGAAACATGTTTTTGTTCCATGCAGCTGCAAGATTCATAAAGATATTACAAAATCACACTTAACTTTTAAAAAATGCTTCCATGACACAGAGTATTTTCTAGCACCTGCCTTGATTATCTTTTCAATAATTGTTTCCTATAAAGAAAGACTACTTATATGCATAAAATTAAAGCATACCATTGTAAGGGATCAGGGTTTATGTATACGAAGAGCAACTATTTTAAAAACTCAGATCATTATAAATAATAGCAATAATAACAGTAACTCACATCACTTACCAAAATTACCATCCAAATGAATGTACAGTTCAAATACACTAAAAGCAATAGTTGTATGCGCAGGAAAAACAATGGCTTTGTCCCGCCCTTTACAATTCTGATCTTCAATAAAGTGAAACTATAATTTAGAAAAGCATCAAAAGAAATTAAGTTACAAACTGAAATGAAAAAAAAAAAAACAAAAAAAAACCACCAAAATAGCTTAGCTGCATATATTAAGTATCATAATGCCAGGAGGAACCTTTGAAATTGACCATCAAATTCCACAACTAAAGAATTTTCTATTAACAACTTTGCATTTTAGTAAAGTTAGATAGAGGTAGTAGCTTAACTTGCATCACTTGCTAAAAATTATATGAATTATTTAGAAATACTAGGAATGGGCAAACCTTAGAAGATATGTAAGTTCAATTACTGAAACACACCGAAGAGAGGTAGAGGGAGGAAGAACATAAGACAGGGAGTAAGATGCCAATCCTTGAAGTAATAACAACCTGAAGTTCTAATGTGTTATAGAAGACAAAATACAAAAATGAAAGATAGGTTATACAGTTGCTGTAGATTCAAACTAAGAAGCAGTTTTTTGCTGAGGCTTCACCCCAAGCAATGGCTCATTGTCTAGCCATCCTTTCATGCATTTCCTGTCCCTCAGTCACATAAGCAATACTAAAAATACCAACTTTTAATCAGTTTACATCAGTGCAATAATATTGATTTACTTTTTTTTTTTTTTTTCCTGAGCATATATTGGTAAAAACCCAACCATAAAATTTATAAAAATGAGTTTTTTATGTCTGTTCATTTAAGTTACAGAATTTTTTCAAACATATTTACCCTCATTGTCTCTCCACGCATTCCAGTATGGACAGTTAATGAGCATTGCCTTGTAGTTCTAATACTTTCCATGACCACGCACAGAATTTCCATCCTACTTTTCCTTGATTGATGGACTAGACAATGATCAAAGTTTATTTTTCTAAAATCAAGAGGGAGGCAGGAAGGAAATTCAGAGATTATTAGCAATTTAATAGAATTAGTAACTATAAAACAGTAAATAAATCAACATAACTTCTGCTTCATAGCAGTAAACCACTGACTGAGGTCATCTCTGGAAACTTAATACTGGTTTTCAGTGTTTGGGAACAGAAGCACTAAACAATTCAAGGAAAGCCAGTAACTCAAAAATGCTAGAGAGGATATGTGGGACATCCTGGGAAAATTCTAGGTCTGTGCATCTGACACTCTTGTTAGTGACAGTAAGGAACTGTCAATGCACTATAATTTATAACCATTTTTTTAAGTGATATAATTAATGTCAGTAAGAAAGAATTCACAGAAAATAGATAGTAAAATCAATAGCTGTAATGCTTTACTTTCGGGCTTCTATAACACTTACTTTTTGATTAGCAGCCTAAATAATGCCTATAGAAGCTGACATCAATGGATTAAAAACTGAGTTAACCAATACATGTCAACTATATCTGAAAACACTATCACTCATAAACATGGAACAATCTTGAAACAAGTGTTCGTAGGAGAATTCCTACAGGCATGAGCTCTTAGTCCTATAACACTGAATATTTTTATCAGAAGACCAGGACTCTTCTGCTGTCCTCAATTATTAATCATAATATTTGGAGGTTACAAATAAACAAGGAAAAGGTAGGTACAGAACAAGAGAGTTAATGGATACAAAATGACATGCACTGCTTGGTAAATATCTACAGGAAAATTTGAAAATACCGTATGTCACATAACGCAAAGTAAATTATTTACTGGGATGCAACACTGGGTTTTACTGGGATAACATTCTGGCCAAGGGATAATCTTTGAAAAACAGACTAGAGAATTACACCAAGAATTAGTCACATCATATTTCTATGTGGTTGAGATTTGCACTTGCATTACAGTAACACCATGTTCATTTTCAGTGTCCCCAGCTCAACAAGGATATTGGAAAAATGGAGACTGCATTTACAGAACAGCAACAAAGTTTATTTAAAATTCAAGTAAATAAAACTACTTTGCTTTTCAAAGAAAAGGCTGTGTAATAACCTTACAAAACCTTGAAGCACCTCCATTGGCAATAACTCATATAACTCTTTAGTTCATCAGACAAAGGCAAAGAAATCTTATTTCTGAAACGTGAAGTTAGGTAATGTTATTCAAAGTACATTTCCAATTTTCAATAACATAGAATATAGATAGGACCTTGGATGGACTCTTCATCTCTGAATTTGTATTTTTTCCTGAAAGATGTACTGTAATTCAGACAAAAATTAATTCAGAAAAGTTTTGCAATCTACATTATACAGGTTATGTATGTAATCCCACTGATCCAACCAGACTCTTCAAAAATATTAGATGATGACTGGTATTGACTGACTAAAACTAATTAAAACCTAACCATTTTAGAGGTTCAACCTAATTTTATAAAATACAATTATAGAACCAGAAAACAAAATACATAATATAACCTTGTAGTAAGTTCCTTAAGTAATGTTGGTACTTCAACCTCATGTTTGGTCACAATGCCAAATGAAGCTTTAAAGGCAACAGAATCTGATCCACCAACATCAAAACCAACATCATTCATTATCTGATTTCCTCTTCTACCATTAAGTGAAACATCTGATTTGTCTTCATAATTGAGCAATTGGTAAGACGAGACACCTAGGTAAAAGAAAATAACCACTGTGTGATGAGAAATCTGACCATGGTATTTTTTACACAACACAAAGAGAATAAATGGTACTATTCCTACTGTGCTTAACCATTTTGATGTGAAATTCAGCGCTCCTCATTGGTATTACTACTGACAACATTTACCTGACTGACATAGGGGTGTGCCAGTAATATTAACTTTGACTTTTACCTCACATGTCCCAATGAGAATGACTTACCGTATGCTGAAAGTATGCCTGATGATTTCAGGGCCTATGCCAGTTTATTTTGAAAACAACAGATTAATTCTGACTTACTTGAAAGTTTGCATCATTTAGTGTGCAATCAAAGGGTAGGTGCCAAAGTATTTCTATAATGGTTTTTTTATAACCTTAAAACCATTGAATATTAGAATGCATTGGTTGCAAATTAAAAGTAACAGAGCAGGTAGAACACAGGGATTAGGCATTCAAATTCATTTGAGAGTCTGGGGTTTACTCTTGGTTTTTTAGTTCTTTGAAACTCAGGCTAAACTGGTATTATGAAGTCACCTACTATAAATCCTGTTTGTCTTTTGTTTAAGGAAAAAAAAAGTTTCATATATTTTTCATAATTCTAAAAATATTACATCTGCTTGTATTTGTCGCATAAAAAAAGAAATTCAATTGCAAAGTTCGTTGCTTACATTAAAGGACAATCTATTCTGCACATGATATCTAACCTTTACAGAAAAGACTAGTAAGGTTTTGTGAGACTTTGTAATGAGATTTTACAACCCTTTTTGCAGACTTTTTAATAAGATTTTTCTCTTTCCAACTTTTTTCATCATGCTCGCATCCTGGAATCCCCCCTTTGTGAGGTCAACCAGTATTTCTGTTTTCTTATGCTCATACTGGCTTGTCTTAGTAGTGTTTTTAATGAATGCAATCAACACTTTTGTCAAAATGGACTTTTTTCAAAATAAATTAAGTAATATACAATAATGCAACTGTTTTGAGAAAACATAGCATGTAGACAAAAATTACAGCAGATTTTCTAAGGAAGGTAAGGAAAATATCAGCAGTATAAGTCAATTTTGCACCTCCTAATTCTCCTAGAATCACCTAAAAGATCTCTGATCTTGCGTAGAAAAGGTAATTTACACACAATTAAGCTTTTACAATACACAGAAAAGATTATAAACATGGAAAAACATCTTATGGAAATCCAATTACTTCAGACAGCTGTTAAATGCTTCTGCTGGTGCAGAGCCCAGTCCATCAGCAGAAACTACTAGCATGGAACAGCTGAAGAACTGAGGCCATTCTTACATGGTTAAAAGTGAGTATACAAAGAAACATTAACATTTAAAACAATTTTTAAGTAGCAATTAATCAACATACATCAATACATCAGGAATCTGTTGCCATTGGTGAATAAACACAAGGCTTAACTGAATTTTATTCATATTAGTTCAGAAAATATCAAGGTTTTTTAGCATAATTGCCTCATTTATTTATTATAAGACTAAGCAAGATAAATTTATTACCCATTTACTAAAAACCCATCATATTAACTGCACAGTTTAAACTATGCCTACTGTTCTGTATTTACTAGAAAACATGCATTTTTCCACTTTGAAGAAAGATAGGAACCTTACCTGCAGATATTTCTTTCTCACCTTGCAGTATGTCTTTTAATGTGAAAGGTGTTGAAGCAAATTTAGATTTTTTTGAAAGCAAACACGTTCTTTTCTTAATCACAAGGCTCAGAGGTTGGTATCTATCAGCTTCACTGAGACTGGGCACTGGAACTAGTCTTCCTCCATCACCAACCTGTTTAACGAAGTTTTTGGTTGCAGCAGCAAACATATTATGACATTAATATTGATAATAATATAAAGCTTTGTATCAAGTGTAACTTCCAGACGTCAAGCCCATGTTCAGTTCTTTTTGCGATGTTCTTTCAAACAAATTAACCTGGTTTTTAAAAGAAAGCTGTCAGACTGGTCTTTTTAGATGGAGCTCTATTTTGCTTGGAAAGAAACAACAGCATCTTAGCTACCAAGTTTCTGTGGTGTTTTGCTCAAGACTTCTCTCAAAGACCTTCAGTTAAGCTCTCTAATTCTGTATGATGAATAATGCATTACCAGTGTAAACTGATAGGGAAATAGCTGCCTTTTTATTGGCAGGTTAATGTCACTGTTATAAAACAAAATTTACATTGCTAGAAACAGCAGACAGTAATTTGTGCAACCCTCAGCTCCCTGTTATGAGTTATTGATGTATTACTGTTTCTTGGGTCCTTCCTTCATCTGAATTGTAATGTTTTACCAATAACTAACAAAGCAGCCCAGATAGAGTCTGGGAGACTGCCAGAATTATATATTCATGAAAGCTGGTAGGTCTGCTGAGATGGTATTGCTTTTCAGCAGCAGCTGCATGACCTACCTATGAAAGGCTCAGCTAGGAGTAAGTGGTGTGATGGGCCAAAACATATGATTAGAGATGGCTGGGGTTAGAGGGGCAGCAGAAGTGGACTTTCATTATATTTTATTTTTCACCTATGGACTCAGCTGACTGTGGGATAGTTTTGAGACAGGACAGCTGCATGTGTTTGGCTCAGACTACTGAGAAATTCACTGAATTTTTAAAATTATGCTAAAATAAAAAGCCAACTGCAGACAGAAGGGAGATTCTTGATATAGGATTAAGGAGCAGCTCCAGGATCCATGAGGGAAAGCACCAGTGTAAAAGGGTATAAAATTGTAAAGCAAAAAATTAGTCAGCAGACAGCATGGTGGAGGATCAGTGAGGGAACAGGAGGAGCTGAGCCATCCTCATGTAAATGATAACTTGATTTTCTTAGAGTGGTAAGTACACAACTACTAAATCTTATTGCACATCTTCCAGCCTCCTTTTACAGTTACAGTAGGTAAAACATCAGCCACAGGCTTTTAATTCTATACTTTAATATTAATATTATTCCTAGTTGCCAGGTAAAAACTTGTTTGGTTGGCTTTTTTCCCTAAAGTAGGGGTTTTATGTGAAAGGATTTTAATTTCTGTTTTAATAATATGATCACTTATTTAATATTTTCACGTTTCAATTTAGTTCTTTCCAATACTTGAATAAATATTTTTAAATGTTCATAGTATCAGGAAGTCAAATAAAAAGGCAAAAAGAGGAGTATTTTACCTCAGCTAAGGTTCTCTCCAACCCTAACTATTCTATGATTCTATGATCTGTGAGGAAAAGAAAGGCCATCAGAGCTTTCTGCTCTACTCTAGAGGGTGCTGAAAACTCAAAGCTGGTTATATACAGATTTTGAACTGAAATAATGTGAAATGCTGCAATTCAGTCTGCCTGTAATTCATATTACACTGCAGTAATAAAACAAACAAACAAAAAGAACTGTATAAATTTACTCAATAAAAACACATTAACAGAACTTAAAAGGCTTTAAAGGGAAGGAAAAGCTAAGGAAATTCTTAAATTAAATTTGCCCATACAGTCTTGATGTATATTTATCTTGTAGATGTCCTATAACTGTCTGACAAGATACTGTTTTTCTACACATCACCAAGCTCAGCTGACACAGTTTATTCAACATGTATTTGTATTTCTCTTGCTTAGTATGTGGTCATAGATCATACTCAGTCTGATCCTAGCACTAATTTTGATAATGAATAGTTTCATCTGATACATTTACATGGTACTCCTGTTACTCTAACACCCTATAATCCACCATAAATGTTGCTGCAGCTTTTGTGTCATCCTCATGGTGCAGGTCAGAAAACAGGAGTGCAATTACACTGACATTGCCATTTTCAGAAAACATTCACTAATTTTTTTGTGCATCCAACTGAAGAGGGCTCAGATATTTCCCCCACCCCTCCAGCATGAGGCACTTAAGTACTTAGCAAGCAAATGTCCTTATCAACTTTCAGCATTTCTGCAGCCCTGGCATACTCTCACTTTGGGCATCCAGTCAATGAAAAACATGCACATGTTATGCCTGAGTTAGAACTTCAATAAAAAAGTCTTGCCTTGCCTCTACAAGTTCTGCAGATGAAAATCCTTGCTCGTATGTGGCTCATGGAACCCCTGGAGAGTTCCAGGGCTGTAACCTTCCATATCCCTTAGCACAGGGCCATAGAACAATAGTGAAAAGGCATCTCATCTGCCTTCACTATGCAGGATCCTCCATAGCTCCAATCTTAATCCACCTTGACACCTTCCTGGATTAAGGTCAGGCTTGAACCCTCACCACTACACAGGCATCTTTTAAAAAAACAAACAGAAAAATATGATGAAAAAAATCCTCCCAGCCAGATTGCCTAATAACCATTGATGACCTTTGTTCTTAAGTGAGCCCTTTGAACCATATAAAAAAACTTGGTGGTGTCAGAGAGAAAATTATTCCTCCAGTTTCCCCATCTTCTTAATCATGGAACACAGTTTCTCTGTATCACCACTTCTCTCACTAATTATATACCCTCTGAGCCTTATAAATAAATGACTAAATCAAGACTTACGGGTAGAAGCCTCCTTTGCTGATTCATCTGCACAGCAGATTCATCTACAGCTGGAAGGTGAAATTCTGTGCAAGAAAAAATATGAAGTAATGTAGAAATATAATGCACTACTTTCTTGTTTGATCGTTTGGGTTATTTTTTTTTTTTTAATTGATTTTCCTGTTCCTATAACTGTCTTAACTGTGCTCTCTGCTCCTAACAACTATGCTCATGCTCTGCTCTTCTTCTGAGTTACCCATTCCCAGCAGACTGAAGGCATTTGTAACTTTGCCTAAGGACATCACAAGCCTCCACATGGGCAACAGTTTCAAGACAGTTTATTAGACTCTGTGCTCAGCAGTTTCTTGGCTGTATTTTCACCAGGAGTGAAAAGTAAAATAGTTTACTGCATAGAATCATAGAATAGTTAGGGTTGGAAAAGACCTTAAGATCATCTAGTTTCAACCCCTGCCATGGGCAGAGACACCTCACACTAAACCCTGTCACCCAAGGCTCTGTCCAACCTGGCCTACTGCACGTGTAAGATGTGTTCTATTTCTTCAGAATTCGTCTTATCCATGGAATAGTAACAGAGCGATATATAGCAGAGAATTTTGATGCTTAAAGACTGTATCTTTTTATTAAATTATACTGATAAAAACCTGGAGATTATTTAATAATAAAACCTAGAAGACAGTCCTGCTTTCTGCATAGCCTTTGAGGATGCAGAATGCCTCCTCATTGATTATTAATTCCATAATTATTTTTGTTGCATTATTAGATAATTATACCTGCAGGAATGTTGGATATGTGCAATGATATGCATTTAAAGATGCATTTATAGGCTGACCTAATCTGTGCGCAAGATGGAGGCTTATCCAAGGAACTGAAAATGTTGAATTATCTAATTTCAATCTAGAAAAATCCGCAAATTATTTTGATATTTCTGTATTCCACATGAACTGATATGATTTTGTTTGTTGTCACGGTCAACATAATTATAACATTAGCATGCTTAAACAGTGAGTCAAGAGGAGAAAAGAACTTTTTGAGTGTTAATTGACTGGATAAACTGATTTGATGTTTCACTTGAAAGGTTTAAGATCACACGATCAGTACCAAATTATATTGGCAATTTGTCTAATACCTTCATAATGCACAAAAAGTTGTCAGACTATGTGATTTAAGTGCCTTTGAACTATATTACATTTACCTACTGATCTTTACAAAAAGAATAAGCACAAGAATTTAACACCTATAAATTGGCAAATAAAATGCTACTGAAAAAAAATTAATAATAAAAAAATACTTGCTAAATTCCATAACTTTCCAGTAGATGGCATGAGTATGCCCCTAGAAAGCATACTGATCTGCTCCCTATAGATCCTGATATATTTCAGCAGGTAACAAAAGTAACAATTTATGGGACCAAATACGGCCCTTGTTAAACACATGCTTTATTTTTTTCACTACCTAAGTGGTTTTAACAGCACTTGACTCATCCCTGTCTCCCCAAGGTGGAGTTTGTATAAGCAAAACAAGTCAGTTTAATAGCACGACTTATATTGCTTTAGGGCTCCTGAAGACAGTACCACTGCCATGCTGAACTCTTTGCCTAGGAGTTTGCTTGGGTACTGGGGTCACCTGGCATATTGCTCACAGTGACAGCTGCTCACAAAGCATTATGGCATTTAGAGACCACTGTGGGAAGAAAAATAGGTTAAAGCAAGGTAAAGGTTTTCAGCAGACTTAGCTTCAGCAGAGATACTTCCATGATGGATTATTTTATTATGTAGTTCAAGTGCAATGAAAATTTGAATTAGTTCACAAATGCTATTTTAATTATGCAGTACAGGGGTACAATTAAAGCAGCTATTATTAAGCTCTCAATTTGGTAAAGCAGTAAAAAAATGTAGTGACTTCTTGCGCCTCTGAAACTGAATATTTTCCTTATGGAAACCTCTCTGGGCAGCAGGATAAGTGGACTGTATGAAAATTAGAGAACTTAGAAATTCAGAGAGGCAACTCATCAGAAATGTATTCCTAAAATGTTTTAAGTTCCCCACATTTAAAGTATGTTTTACTTCTTGTGGAGCCAGATGCTTTTGAATATTTCACTACTATCTGTAGTATCAGGAAAAACTTTTAATATGCTTCTAGAAGTCAGTATTTAAAGAGATTTTTATGTTTTATCTATATGGGACTTTACCTGTGAACAGATTCTTCACCAATTAGAATGGATTTAAAAAAAAAGGTGAGGGAAACTGTTGTCCTTTTCTATACAGATATGTAAACCATATCATTATGGCTGTTTCAATTTATTTTCAAGGTCACCTTTGACAGCCCATCTGGAAGCAGATACACACGCTCATTATGCTTCCGATATAATAGTTTTCAGGTTTACAGCTGAAATAAACTGTTGGAACCTCCCTCTATTCCCTGCCACACAACAGATTGTGCTAATACATATTCATAGTTCATGCTACAGAACACATAAAAGGTAGATCTCCTGCCAGGAGGTGCTATATTATAGCATGACACTTGTCCAGCAATCAAAGTATTAAAAGCTGTACTGTACTGTGAGTGTTACACCAGTGAAGGATGGCAAGATGTGGAGCTCAACTGTCTTCCCTACGCCTTTTGGTTGACATCATCCCCCTTCCACCTTTCTACAAGCAACATCTGTTGACTTGAAAAGGGGATATTTTGTACAGTTGGCTCCTTTGTACCATTTCACTGCCTTCTCACTAGAGCCATGTTAATGATGAAAAGGAAACATAAAACAGTTTAAGGAGTATACAATCTGATGACAGATCCTCTATGATCTTTCACAGACTTACCTTTCAGTTGTTAGACCTTTGCTCACATATGTTCACACTACTTAATCTGTTTCATGTACCCATCTTTAAATAATACAATATTAAATGACTATCACTGGCCAAAGTGTATGAAATATCCCAGCCATTTCTCACTTTTAATTGCCCCAATATTACTACAGCATCTTTAATGGGCAGATGGATGTGTTAGCTGTGAAGCATTTAATAATAAGAAACGCAACAGTAGTGCTCGAGGGAGAGGTTTGCTGATAAAGTGTGTTTGTATTTAACCTTACTACATGAGAAGCAGACACATCTTTCAGCAAAAAGAACTGGTCATTCGTTATACATAAACATTGCGGCATACAATGAAGCTACTTTCATTATCTAGTATTATTCGCTTGTAAAGACAAATCTGGAAACAAACAAGCCAGTGTGATCTAAGGTAGGTTGAATGCTGCCTTTCCTTTGGAGGATGCTGCCCGAATGGATAAATCCTTTTTTCCAGTATCTTTGAGTGGGTATGTTTGTGTTAGAGGACAACTTCATGGGTTTGCACATCTTCCTGTATGAGAATGCAGAACCGTAGCAGCCACTACACCACTATGTCTGAAGAAAGTGGACAAAACAAAGGATTTGCTACCATGTTATAATTCACATTGTCCATGCTAATCTGTCTGATGAGCACTGGTACAGTTATCTCTGTACAATACTTCTTTCAGTAGTAGACGTATCTTGTTTCTTGGTTCTTCCTTACGTTTTAATCTGAACAGAATGCTCGAACTGGATTTTTAGCGTTGCCACTAGCTGTTGTGTGATACTGGGCAATTAACCTCAGGCTATGAAACCTACAGCATGCTGCTGTGGTAATATATCACTTCCCTGAGCAGGATACTGCAAGAACTTACTAGTATTCTAAAATATTTTCAGATCTTCAGAAACAGAGTATTTATAAACAGACAAAATGAAGTAGGTGTTTGTAGGGCATCCAAGAATTCAATATCCTCTTTTATAATCACTTCTATTCTTATTCAGGCCATTCCTTTTCGTGCTATGAGAGCACTTCCCATCTAGTTTCCTATTTTTTCTTTTTTTCTTTTTTTAATTTTTTTCCACGTGTAGACATGAAATAAGAAGATATTTGAGCAGTTCCCAGATACTAAACATTTTAACAGACAGGTGGCATAAAAAATTCTTGTCACCAAACATGAAGAGCAGCCTAATACCGCTGTAATAGGTTACCTGATCAGCATTTAAATGAAATCAACTCTTGAACTAAAGAATCTATGTGCCCTTGAGCTATATTACCTTATTTTCTTTTGGCTGCTAAATATAATATCAGGCCCTCAAAAATACTTAAAGAGGATCTTATAAGGCAATCTACACCTTGAATTTTATCAGTTTAAAAACATGTCCTTACCAGAAGGTGCAGTCCACTTGTAGTCCAACAAATGTAACCTTTTGTAAATTTTCTTTATACTTCTTCCTCCACTGACTTGTCAAAAAACCTGCTCAGGAAACGTGGGGCAGTCATGAAATTCGAGCTAGTAATGCATTTCATTTCTTTGCTGAAGGAAATATAGCCGGTCATCAGTAATAAATACAACTACATATTTGGTTTTACTTTGAACTTTTCACATGTGATTACAAATGTAATCTAATCATAGGTAAAGAAGGTCTTCAAACCAGATTCATGTCTGTAGCTTGCATTTATGCATACTTTGTTAACTTGCTCTGAATTCTTTTTAAATTTACCATTATTAGTACACACTTGGGATGTAGATATGGAGTATAACTACCTAGCCTGTTTCTCAGCTACTCTGCCTAATAGTTACATCTTGGACATTGCTGCCAGAAATAAAAGGCAAAGTCTAAATATAAGACATCTCATTTACTGGCCCAGAATAAAATTAGACACACCACTTAGTCAAAAACTACGGAGTACCTCCTCAGCTAGTCCACCGTACCTCATTAGTTTTGAATGATATTTCAGATGAGTTTATTTTAATCTGATTTAGTAATGACAACTTAGTGGAAAAAAGTAAATTTGCAGCTTCAGGTGCAGGAACAGTAAATATTGTATACTTGTGGTTTTTAACACTTAGACCAACTTAAATGTTTAATAATCTCATAAGTATTGGAGAACCATGTTGCTTGGCTGAACAATAATGCTGTGTGTCACCACATCAGAACAGATTTTTGTACTGGCAGTGAAACTTGGAACAGCTTTCTGTGGGCACTCCTTTAGCTGAGTCAGTATAAAATCTTGTCAATAGCTTCCCACACTGTCTTACTTCACCACACCACAGAGCCTACATGTTTGTGGTTAAGAAGAAGTATCATCTGGCTCCTGGTTAGAATAAATTTAAATATAAAAATTATTACCATACTTAAATATTTTTTATGCTAAATAAGATGTCAGATTGCCTCATAGGCCTCTTGCACTCTAATCTATTCCCAAATAATTCTTTTTTCAATCAATTAAGGAATGACATATAGCTTTTCACACTTCAATTATGCACAGTAATTTTGATGAGAAATAGTCATCAAAAAGTGTGAGATTTGTTTTGCACAGCATTCAGAGGCAAAGTACAGATCCCAACTACATAAATATGAAAGCAGATCTGAATTTTGCTCATAGAATTGTTTAACAGGGAATAAGCTCCCAGACTACAACCTCGCTTAAAGCACTGGTTTGGATGAGATCAGATGTGTACTCTGACATAAGAAAGCAAGCATTGCCATTCATGAAAAAAAGTGCTTTCCCTTCCTTTGCTGTTGCTTCCACTCAGGCAGCCTTCCAGTCTGTTTGAACACTTGTTCTTTTTACAGTGCCAAGAAACAACAAAAACCTTCATTTCTCCTCTCAGCCAAACTGTTGTTTTCTATTATGCTTTCATTTTAAATAAAATGTAATTAAGGGCTGAACAAGGACAAGAATATAGAATGAAAAAATTGCACATACTGTTATTTTTTTCCAAGATGCCAGAAGTGGTGGGTGTCAAGTAATTCTTTTTTTTTGCCCACACCTCTTTATTCAATTCCACTAGAGAACTACAAGAGCCATTTTCTCTACATCCTCTCACAAAATTTGAGAACATACCGCACAAAAAGGCTCTTACCAGCTGTAGCATGAAGATAAACTGGGAACTGCCAAAAAGAAAGTTATCTTCTTTGAGACTGCAGTTGGTAGCTCCTGCCAGATTTAAAGGAACTGCACAGAGAATCACATGGGAGAAGTTTTATAAAAATAACCCTGCAGTAGAAAAAGGTTAGAAAGGAACAGGATGATGCTTGTGAGAAGCCACTGTCTCAGTGCTATTGCAGCCACTATCACTCACCTTTCCAAAATCTATATATATTTAGAATCTTACAATTAATAATCAATTCCATTAACTAGTTACAAATCGTTCAAGAACCAAATTCTAAAGTGTTTATGTTAATAAATCAGAACACAGATGACAGCAGTTTAAACAGTGTACATTGAGATTTATTAGAACAAGCACTAATAGCAGCAGTGTACAGAGTGATGGAGACAATGTACTGTATGCATTGAACAATAATAATTTTACAATTGCACTTCTTCAGAGATCTATTAGAAAATGCTTTTCAGTAAACAGTTTCCCAAATCTAGCATTGTTTGGATTTGCCTCTGAGGAAAAAAATACAAAAAAATACACTTTTTTTTTTTTTTTTTTTTTTTGGTAAGGCATTAGCAACATTCATTGGCAGGCTAAACAAGTCATTTGTACATGCATTATCCAATTACACTGCAACAGGTAAAGATGCAAAATGTTTCCTCAATAACTAGAATTGTGTGTGTGTTTTGGACACAATATCCTGGTAAATCTAGATCAGCCTGAAGGAAACAGATGACATCTTTTATTACATTTTAGAGCACAACATAAACTGCAGCATAGCCAGATTCACCTTTAGTTCCTACTAGAAGCCGTAGGACCTCTCTCAGTTGGAGTTGGCATTATGAATATTGTGTATGCCACATCACTGGAATAAAGTCTTTATTAAATTAAATATAATTAAATTACTATTCCCCCTACTACCACCTCCCTGAATCATGTGGCCAAAAGATGCGTGACTGTAATCAATATTAAGTACTATATGAGCTTGGGGTTATTGCATGAGAGGTAGTCAGTGTGAGGCCTCATCTCATTCTGGATTACTACAACAGTATATTCAAAAACGATTCACGAGTGCAAAGACGGCATAAGTGTTGTAGCTGCATTATGCGGGAACATAAAATTGGTTTTTATTCTGCTCCTTCCTGACTAGGTTCAATGTCTGAAGTAGCCAGATAACTTGATACACCAACAAAGAAAAGCAATTCTATTCATGTGCTAAAGCCTAGAAGGAGAGAGGGGAGGCACTTTCTCACATTCGTGTTATTCTAGGCTGAGATTAGGTGCATGCTCTTAGTTAGCCACCTCCTTTGCAAATTAGTCTCCCTTTTTTGACTGGCATACAGTATTAGCAAGCCTCACTCTGGGCTGGCACCATCCTGGGTAAAGTATAGGGAAACAGGTATAGGAAATTCAAATATTCTTAAAATTAAGCTTGTCAGAGTGAGACATAATATGATGAATTGTCATTGAATTAATCTCCTGTTCTTTCTTCAAATGTCATACATAATAGAGCTTTGCTAACTGCTTTTTAAAAAATACAAATCTAAGAATAAGGTCCCAAAATGCAAGGGAGTCAAAAGAAAGTCAAATATATATTGCTCTGATTGGCAAGCAGTCAAACCAGCTGTATTTCATACATTTGTCTTACACAAGACAGTGTACATAGTCAAAATTAATCTGAAGTGTAACTAGTTGAGTATCTAGGCTTGGCTGTAAGATAGGCCCACAGCTGAAACAGATTTGGGCAGCCAGATCATCCACTCACCTGGAAGCTCACTGAGTCGTACTAACAGCATATCAGCCTCATCTACATAGGTGCTCATCCGTTTAAGCATGTACGAATTAAAAATCAAGTCTTACAGCATCTGATGTAAGCAAATACATTGGTTTGATTTTGTAGGAATGTCACTACTGATTCTCCTTATTTGAACTTTTGTATCTATACCTTTTAAACTGACTTCGATGAGACTGTTTATGCTAAACACATATCGATGCCAGTGGAAGTTCAGAGTCCAAGCAGATGAAGCAGGAAAAAAACTAGAATAAAATCTGAGTTGTGTATTGATGATTAACTGTAATAAAAGTCTATAGATTTGGAATGCACAAATTAAATCCTACTCATGTCATTCCTCAGATGTTGATGCTTAGTAACTGTAAGCAATACAGTTGTTTTTACAGGCACAATTACAGACAGCATTTGGAGTCAGAATTAATAAAACATAAAGAAGAATCACCCTGAAAGGTATCCTAAACTTATCAATAGTCAAGCACAAATGAATGCATTTGCAGGAAAGCAATCAAGATCAATCAAGATTTATTTTTATAGATCTTAAATTACTGAATGTCCTGTGAAGGACTAAACTTGTGCTTTAAAAAACTGTGACATTAAGTAGCTTACACAGTTTTCAGAGCAAGTATTTGCAAATCAATTTTCTATTGAGTTGTTTAGAAATCATGGTATTGACTTATTTTTCTTTTTTTTTTTTTTTTCAGTTTCCTTTTTTTCTTCCTCTCATTATGGAAGTCCACAGTGAACTTCTGAGCATAAAATTAAGGGTGCTGCAGGTTAGGTCTAAAATTGCACTGCTCAAAAATAACACCTTCTGCAACATTTAGGTAGCTGAGTACATAAATGCTTCTTACTTTCTTTATTCCCTAGGTAATAGTTTTCTATTGCTTTCAAACAACAGAAAAAAAATGTCTGGTGCACCTACGAACACCAACCCTTTCTAATACAGTCTGTTCTTTCCCTCTAAAACAGTCTAACTAGTACTCAAAAGCAGCTCTGACTCTTATTTTCTACACTTCTAGAAAACAACTATTTGCCTTTAAAATCCATCTTAAACACTGCAAAGCGAGTTTCTGTATACCTTTCTAGCTGACACAACACAAAGGTGTACAAGTAATTCACCAGATCATGAGAAGGATAGGGGATGCTGTGAGATGAGCACAGGCGTACAGGCAATCGGCAAGGAATGCTCTTTTAGCTATTTAGGGGTTTGCATTTTGGCCTACAAAAGAATTGGTGCAGGGCTCTTTCCCATCTGAAATTAAAGGCTGTTAAAAGCAAAGCAGCTCAGTAAGGCAACGTAAAACTGACAACTATCTAAACCTTACTCTTCTAATGGCATTTTCAGCATTTGAGCAAGGTATAACTAAAATACACTACATTTCATACAAGTGCATACAGGATCTAATCTCACAAAAAAAAAAAAAAAAAAGTGAAATTATTCCCATTCATATTAACTTTGTGCAAAAGTGAGAGTAAATACATAATTCTTTGCTCTTAAAAAACTGAGATATTATAATTCATCAGTTAATTAAATAAAGCAACATAGATAAAGACCAAAAGAAGAGTCTTGCTATTGGTTACAACAAAGAAAATACATGTAATATGCTAACATAGAACTATCATAAAGATCTCTCTTGACACCACAGAAATTTAATTTGATGACAGCTTTTTACGTGCTAAATAAAGTATTCACTTCAGACAACCTAGCAGATAAAGAACAAGAAATTTGCTGTGCATTTTGGTGAAGGAAAAGATTTTAGCCATGAGATACTAGCAGCTTGATTTCTTAATTTATAGTAACTAACATAGACACAAATCAGTATACAAAGAATCCTGTTTAGGAAAGAGTACTGATATTTCTGTTTGGTCCAAGGATGAAACTTCAGTGAGTAAGCATTGTAGGTCCAGCCCACTCTGAGAGCCAGATTAGAAAGATCTGAGAATTAGAAGATCTAAGAATTAGGTGCAACACAGAAGCATCACTCTTCATGTCTGTGGCTTTACAAACATTGCTTAAGTTTTAAAACTCAAACTTCATATGTAATTAATTATTAGTGAGGAATGAATGTTTGAATATAATTAGTTTAGAAATAATTATAAAGGAACAAGAGAAGTGCTTTTGCTAATTAGAGAGAAAGCCTAACTAAGGTAGAAGTTGCTATTTCTGAATATTTGCATATCAAAATACATTCATAAGCATTTATTTCTCAGCTCTGAGTCAGGTCTTGTTGGAGACTTAGATGAAAACAAAATTTACTGTGATCTGAATTTGTTGTACTGTATTTCAACCACTAAAGAATACCAGTAACACTTATTTCAAAATGTAATTTCTAACCTCAAATTGAAACAACAATTTTCAGTGTTGACTTCAAGATAGGTGGCAAAACAAGTTTAACATACTTATGTACAATTTTATTACTTGTGTTCCAATCTCGAAATATTTTACAAAATATTAAACAAATACAAAAGTAATTGAAGATAGTGTCTGCATTTCTCCTAAATTTCCTTTGCCTGAAAAATAGTGTTGATTAAACTAATATTAATTTTGTTAATTTCACTGTAATAATCCTTATTCAGATCAATCTAACAAAGGAAGAGAGACTATTCAGAACAGAAAAGAAATTGGAGTTTGCAGTCCTGACTCTAACCCTGATGGTCCTCTGTGGACCTGACAAATCAACAACTAGGCCATAGGCACAATCATAAATAGCAATGAAACTTCAAAAAAAGATGTTGTATGTGTGTCCACAGTGACAGGCACAAGGAGCAAGTACTTCAGTAACAAAGAATAGTTCTTGTTGAATATTTATCACTGTGTGTGCTGCTCTTATGTAGCGCTTTGATCATTTTGATGCTCAAGGTGTATAAGATATGTTACCCACTTCTGACTTTTTGAAGGAACTCCTCGCCTCTTCCCTTTTTGTATCCCTAACATTCTAGGCCAGCAACATTATAAATATATGTATGTGTATAAAATACACACATACATACATATGTATATATATATATATATATACACACAAACACATGTTAAGACGTACCTTTTTATTTAAGGCAGACCATTAACAGTAGCAGTTAATACGGAAATACAGTTTAGTGTTTCATAGGAGACAACATCTGGATCGCTGCTCCAGGAATACTGCTAAATAGCTTTACCACACTTCAATGAATATTGACATTTTATATTATAAATTACTGATTATATATTCCAACTTTATGGTGTCCTTATTTATAAAGTATGTATCTCTCTTTGTCCACATTACCAATACACTTTCATACAAATGCTGGCTACAGCATTTTTTATTTATAGAAGGAATAAAAACTTTCTTCACCTTTAGAATTATTACTGAGCAAATTTCACCAATCTTCCCTTTTTCATGCTTTCATGGGCCAGTGGAAATAAAAATGGTATTAAGATAACCTGCCTGAAACAGATTCAGCAGCTCTACTGACATTTTAATTCATAAAACTTCAAGAACTTATTATTCTGTTACAGCTGTGCCGCTGACAGAGCTGCTGTGACTAGTTTCACTAGAAGGAGTCTGCACTGTAGTCTCTGACTCACTTTTCTGAGATTCGAGAAAGATCACAAGGAAAAGGAAAAAAAAAAGATAAGATCAGTTTATAATACGAAAAAACTTGTCAGAGTAGCGGGTGGGGCACCTACAAGTACATTGCTATCACTTTTTAAACCTGCAAAGTAATATATGAAAATCTTCTTGTAAGAAAGGCTTCGCAGTTCAGTGGAAGAAAGATGTAGCTTACACCAAAGCTAATGAAGGCGGTTTACATTTTCTAGTTTAAAGCACAAATTACGTATTTTCTTTGTAAGTAGACTCCTTACAATATATAATGCAAAAGTAAAACAGATTGCTGTAAACTAGCCACGTTTCTCTGTGCTTACCAAGATTAGCAACATTCTTGTTGGGTGCCATTCACCCAATGAAAGTTCTAATGGAGCTCAGTGAGAAAGCCTTCTCAGGAATAATTAAATCTTTATTAACACACTTGGGCTACATTTTTCTGAAAAAAAAAAAAAAAAAAAACAAAAAAAAACCCAAAAAAAAAAAAAACCAAAACCAAGCCCCCAACTTGTGTCTTCCCCTCCCCCTTAAAAAGAAGAAAAGTAAAAAAGACCTTCCATGAAATTACTTCTGAGTGATACTAGAAGATGATAAAGTAGAAAATTACACTTCTACTAAATATACTTCTGCAATTTTGAGCACATTAGCAAAAAGTCTTAGTTGTCACTGTTTCCCTGCCTCCCTCAACTTTTATTAATATATACTCTAAAGAGCAAATTCAAATTTTATACAGTTTTGATGACTATTACTTAATGACAAAAAAGAAAAACCCCCACAAAGTAGTCAGCCTCAGTAGCTCTCAAGGTAAGCAGTAATGACATAATAGATTTTGTTAGCTTTCTGCCAGGTCTGTATATAACATAGGGTGGCCAGTGAAGCCATTCCAGTGTTTCTTACACACTTTGGTTGAATCTTCTTCCTCCTGAGCTGGGTCTCACCCTCTTTTTTAACCCTTCCTGTCATTTTAACTTACAGAAACAAATACCCATTCCTTTCAGGTGGATTTAAGCTGAAAACCCTCTTTTACTTTCATTATGCAGCTCCAGTATTAGTGATGACATCTAAAATAGTTAATTCCTCAGACTGCAAATGCAGCCAATGGCATGTTAAACAGCTAATCTCTGCACCAGACAAAATCCCGTGAAACAAGGAGAGCTCACAAACCTGCATGCTGACGCAGCTTTGCTAGTGAAAATGAGTTGTGCAAAACTCTCAGAGAAGTCATATTCAGCCCTCTTGGTTATTGTGCAATTGCAAATGAACCTCCACTCCCTTCCAGAGTATTTCTAAAAAAATCAGATTTTTTTGAGAGGAACTCTACAAACAAGACTGCGTTGCGTTCGTCGCCTCTCATCCTGGTTCAAGAGTGAGAAAATCCTAAATTACCTCCAAAGGAAAGAAGGCATGGCCCAGATGCAAGGTCCTCACCAGGCATGCATGGGGGCAGATCCAACACTGGCTTCTAGTGTCCCTTAAGGTTTGTGTAATTTGTTTCCATAAAGTTCAGTGAGGAGTTAAGGAGTTAAGTATCTTTCAAAACTGTGTTATGTGTATGCACTGCAATACTCATCATATGCCCAGCATGTGCTATTGAAATAAAACTCAGAAATGCCACAAAAGCTCAATTCAGAGTCAGAAATTCTAAATGAGAAGGAAAAAAAAAAAAAAAAAAAGAAAAGGTAAAATTACATGTAAAGCAAAAAGAGTATTATCGTGGGAGCTCACTTTTAAAGCCAGATAAAAAAAAGTTTATTTCATGCTACTTAAATCTGTCTAAAATTAGAATGGGTGTCTAGATGACTTTTCAATCACAGTGATACTGTACGATAAGCAACTGATACTCAAATTGTATCTCCCAGTGAGATAGCAATTTCTAATATGCCAAAAAATCTACCATCTTGTTAATACAGATCTAAAACAGAAACAAAGCTATTTAAGTCTTTAGAAGACATTACATTGATGAAAATAGCTATTTTTATCCTATCATATCCGCAGTACCAGAAGAGGGAACAAATTAGGTTACACTTCTAAAATATTAATTGAAAGTACAGTTCACTATTTTTAAATTGAAGCATAGGCTTGTGTATTTTATACAGAAATAAGTGTTTTCGGAAAAACACAGTAAAAAGCAAAGGATATGTCTTGGTAGTGAAAAGAGAGCTTCTTAAATTGTTTAAAAGGTTTTAAATGTCAAATGCTTTGCACTAGCTTTCATAACACATCAAACCTATAGCAATATATTTACTAAGCTGTTATTTTTTATGCCTGGATGAATGCAGTGAGGTGGGCTGAAACCTGCACAAATCCCCAGGCTTGAAAGGACACTGACCAACCACTTACTGCCCACTGTGAGCCAGCAATGAGGACAGACCTTCAAGGATCAATTCTGTGGTTCATATGAATCAGCATCTTACAAGCTGCCCTGACCCAGGCAAGGGAATAGAATACATGCTAACAAGTTTGAAGATGGCATTAAATTAGGAGCATGAGATGGCATGCCAAATGGCAGAGCTTCAATCAGAAGGGCATTCCTTGCCTTGAGACTGGGTCACAAGACAGCTCATGAAGTTCAACAAAGTGCAAATATCTGCACCTGAGGCAGACAAATCCCATGCCAAGCAGCAGCTCTGCCGAAAGCAGCAGGCACTTACAATGGGTGCCAGGCTGCAAAGGAGCCAACAGTGTGTTCTCACACTAGCAGAGGATGTGGAAATCCCACTATCCCCCACTGGGATAGTGCCGGTGAAATTTCACAGGTTGCCTACAAATTATAATTTGGATAGAAATCCTCAGACGTATCCTCTGTTAACCCATTCTCTTTAGAAACAGCATAAAATATGTCACAATATCACTCAGGGTTATAGGAAAATATTAATAAAAGATTTCACACAGAATCCAGAGAATGCTGCCCTATAAGAAATTGTTTTATGGCACATCCGCTAGCACATTTCAATTCCTGATAAAGACTGCAAATATTTTGTGATGCACAGTTTTGCATTTCCTCTACTTATTAATTAATTTAACATCCACTAGGATGTTAAACTAGAGACTTAGCATATCACTTTTTTTATTCTAAAAATGCTAATGTCATTTTTCTCTCAATGACTATCAAATAAACAATTGTAAAAATTTATTAAATCAGTGCTAGCATCTCTGGTGTTCACCAAGTTTCAGTTTGCACTGCAAATAATGGCATTCGCAAAGCACTTAGCAGAACATTAAAACTAAAGACCTTATTTCTATACTTAAATTAAAAAATTACTGTCAAAAAGAATTGAGAACAAGCAGTTACGGCCCCTCAAATGTACTTGCACACACATAATGCTTTCTAATACCACAGTGAACTGCACACAAAGACTGGAGCAAATGTACAATAATATTTTTAAGGAAAGTGACACAGAATAATTAATAGCTATTTTGCACAAATGTGCCAATTTAATTCATAGTCATTAAAGCAAGTAGGATGAATTTAACCAAATATGATTAAAAAAAACCAAACTTTATATTTTTATTTTCCTAAAATAACTGCAGAACTAAAAAAATAAATAATCAGACCAGTTTCAACTAGGAAAACAAAAGATATTGTTCTTTGAATGAGTCAAAATTTTCTTTGGAAGAAATCCCGTTTAATATGCATGCAGGTTTTTTATAACAAATATCATAAGCAATACATGAGCGTTCACAATTCATTTAAAAAATCTATATTTTCTTTAGGTTTTCATAGTTCAGCCTGATAACAGAACTCTGTGAAGAAAATTGGAATTCTTTAGTAACTAGTTGCTTTGCTAGTGGCTTTGCCATACAAACAAGGGGAAGAACTAAATGAATATTAAATAACCAAAGTAAACTCAGCTCCGTAGGGACCTAAATCTGAAAAAAAAAAAACAGAAGCAAGTAGAGAGCTGGGTCTGTGTGGTAATCTACTGAGAACTATCCAAGCAGTTCTGATGGCAGGATCACATACCTCTCTAATGCTTTTTTTTTAGGTCTCAGTACTGGAATAAATTTTCAATAGAAAAAGTTAAGTGCACTATATATGCTGCATATGATTAGAAAGGAACACAGTGTATATGTATGAAATCTAACCTATCATCAGTGCCTGGATGTATAATACATGCATAAATGGAAGACTAGATCACACCATATGGAATGCAGGCTTTACCTAATAAAATCACTGTTTCTTTTTATTAAAATCTGCCCTGCTCTTTAATGTTTCAGAGATTTTCAAATAGAAAGTGCCAAGCCTTCTCCCATGTATATTAACTGAGTCTTAACAAGACAGACGAGACTTGGTTCTTAATCAAAAAATATAGAATCACTTTACAAAAAACTGTAAAATATAATTTTGCACAAAAGCTACTTTGGCAACACAAATAGTAGTTGTTAGCTACGATGCATGGGAGCCTCTTTCATACTCTCAAATATAAATTTAGATAAGAAAAGTGGAAAGGGACAAATCAGAGCCAGTAAGCAGTATGTGTGGCAGAAAACAGTTGCATTCTTACAGTACTATCCAGCTTCTGGAGAGAAGCCAGAGCCCTTCCCATGAAATCTTCCTGTGCTTTTAATACTGTTGCAAAGCTTCAGGGAATTCTAATTGTATAAATAGTTACAGGGAAACTCAGCATCAGTCATTTAGAATATGAATTTTCCGACCAGCAACTCATAAGCATTTTTCAAAACTGTCTCAAATTCAAGCAGTTTGCAGTTTCTTTTCAGTCTGAGTATACAGAGCTTCCCACAGCTAAAGCACATACAGTAGATCTCATTCCTCTGAAATACAGTTAGATGCTTTGTTGTCTTTTGATTTTAAACAATGCAGGTTCTTTGCTATTTATATCATGATAAAATTCTAGTGCTTTAAAAATCTGCCCTTCACACAAGCCTAAGCATACATATTTTAAAATTACTTACTGTACAGCTTCATATTTTGTTTAAGGCATGAATAATGGCATATGAATAGGAACAGCTTTCAGAAAAGCATACCTTTTTGACAAAGGCCAGTCCAACCACATCACACCAAAGGACTAACCCGAAGCCAGAAATGACAATGCTGTGACTGAAGAGTTTTTAACAAAAATAGTTGAAATAAAATGAATTTTTTTTTCCTCTTTTTCTTCCTTTTTTTTTTTTTTAATTTAAATTACATTACTCTTAATGTCTGTTTAAAGCACCGGCTGCAGTTTTGCATTTACCACCTCTTCCAAGTGACTTTGGATAACTCATCTGCTTCTTTTGTTCTGAATTTTCAATGTATGAAACTTTAAAAGTTTTCTGTTTCTTTTTTTTTTTCTTTTTTTTTTTTTTTCATGGCTGCTGTAAAATTAAAAAGATCCAGAAGTGGTCAGGGGCCTGGTCTAATGCACTTTCAGAAGTCCATTATAAAGATGAGTATAAATGTGAATGATAGGTTTTTCCATAGACCCACAAACCACTCTTAGCTATTAGAAACATATTGTGCATAGTTATTTTTTTCTTCAGAGTGATATGTTTACTAAATCTACATTCTCAGTTTACCAGAGTATGGGGATTTCTACTTTACTAAAGCCAGGATCCTTTCGCAGTTCCCAGTAGGTATCATTGGTAACCCAGGCTTCTCTTTGATTGGCATCAATAACTTTTCTGCAGAAAGGAAAAAAAAAGAACAAACAATTCTGACCACAGATCTCTGCTTTATGCAATATGCAATCAAACTCCATACCCCTCTGATCTAACCCAATACTAACTGTGATTTCATATTTCTAAAAGACATCAGTCAGGGATTTAAAAATAAAAATCAACCTCTCTACCTGTGCCAAAAGTGGAACGTGCAGAAGGCAGCCAAAATTGCGCATCTGTTGCTTGATCTGTCTGAGCTGGTCTTAGAGTCACATAAGACTTCTTTAGCCATTATAGATTCTGACTTTGTGAACAGAATCAACCAAGAGTTCTAACCTGCAGAATGCAAGCTTTTTACCTTTTATGGTATTTGTCTCCTTTGTATTTTGCTGATCTTCTACTACAAAACTGTATCAAGCATGTCCAATCTTTTCCCTTTTGATTCCTCATGCTAAACATCAGGTAATTTGGTATGACTATCCTTTGTTTCAGAAAAATGCTTAATTAAAAACAAAAGCCAAAACACCACCACCCCCCCACTCAGAAATAAATACACAGTAATTTATGTCTATATACACATACATTTACATATACATTTCATAGATGCATAAATATATGTATAATGTTGTTTTACAGGTCACTATTTCTTACTTTGTTTATGCAATGACTTAAACCAGTAACACAGTTAAATCTTAGATCCTAATACTGTACTTCTGTTCCACTTCAAAGTTCAAAAACCACTGGCCTTTAAAGGGTGCAGTAGGCTTGCATAGTTGTTACCCCTTCTGAGAAAATAATCTTTCTATTATGAAGCTTTAAAATATGGAAAAATTGTTTCAAGCAGAAATCAGGTATCTGATAATTTTTCTTAATATTGCCATTTTCCAGGCTTTCACAATTAACAGACTACACTGGTGGTAATTCTTGCAGTACTTTGTACAGCCATACTATAGAAACCAGAGACTTACTCCTGCAATTAATAGACTCACTTAAAAAATTTGGGTCTATATTCAATGTTGTTTTCTTCCATGTATCGCCTCCGACCTCTCTGGAGTTCCTCTATTCTTTGTTTCTCAGATGCTGCCGCTTCTATATTTCCTTCCTCCAGAAGCCTGTATGAATAACAACAGGTATTGCAGCAATTACACAGTGTCTAGAAAAAGGGATTTCCTAGTGACAGTCATCACAAAAGACAAGTGGAAGCCACACACCTGTTGTCTGTCTTGTACCCACTTTCAGATGTAGTCACAATCTCATCAAATAAGCGTAACCAAGATGTGACTCCCCAGTTACATGTACCTGATCTATAGCCTAAGGTATACACTTGAGCAATTTCTGCATACACAAACATAGAGGTACTATGAACTGAGAATGAGGAGGAAAAATTAATGTTGCTTCCATTCATAGTGGAGGACATGACATTTCAGAGCCTCTCTTTGCCATTTGTTATGAGGAATCCAAACTCTGCCCAAAGACTGCCCTACAGCATTAATGTACCAACAGGATGCTTTCTACTTTTTCTCAACTAGGTAAAACAGAAATTTCATTGCAATACTGAATACCTTCTCTGCTAGCAGAATCCTCCAGATTTTAGTTCAGACTCTAGTAAAGACATAGACAAAATTCAATACTCAGCCAAACCCAGCATTAAACCCACCAAATATTAAGTGTATAAATGAGCATTCTTACCTTTGATCTGGCCTGAATCGTGCATCTGTTATAGGAAGAAGATCTTTCAGTAAAGGATCTAATTCATTGAGCTCAATAGCAAATCTTGTGAAGCCATAATAACGTTCATAATTGGTTGGCATGGAGCCTGCATGAATAAGTATGAGAAAAAGGTTTTATAAACTATTATTCTAAATATGCAAGAGATTATTTATTACATTATAAAAGCAAAAATATTAATATGTTTTATTCTCACATAAAATTTAAAAGCATAAAAAGCTATTTATTAGGTGGAAAAAGCTCACTAAATATTAATTTTAAGGTTTTTTTTCTGAAGAGGTGTTTACACGCTCATAGATTCAAAACTTTTATGAACTTTCCTCCTTTTAAAATAAAAAAAAAAATACTGATTTTAAGATTTTCAAGTTAAACACAGTATCCTGCTCCCTGGAAAGTGGGCTTATCAAATGCCTGCATAAAAGCTAAACTTAACTGATCTTAGGGTTAATTTTGAACATAAGGCTCACTCACAGACTGCTTCTGCACTGTCCAAAACCTTCAGCACCAAATGGCAGTCACAGTAGACATTGCAGAGAGTAGGGTGCAAAGTAGGTTTCAAAATACTGCCAATACAGATTAAGGTTCAAAATGACATAATGACAATTCCTGGATAATCCTGCATGTATGAAAGATATTATAGGTGCACAGGATGACTAATTCAACCTCAATGCCTCTAAGCAACTAGTAAAGAAGTTGAAACCAGCTCCTGAGAGCACAGGAGCTCACCATCTCTGAAAATCTATCCTTCAGGCTAATAAAGCATAAAGATAACAAATTCAATGAACTGGTATCTCCTATTTGTTGCATCCAAATAAGCTACACGGCTCTCTGTGAGAAGGCAGGCAGGCCCAAACATACAGCTCTTTTCTTAATTTTATTCTTATGTTGACCCCAAGATCCCCAAATATTTGACCAGGAGTCAGACTGAGATGTCCAAGATTATGCCCTAGAACATTTAATTTTACCATTACTCTAAACTCATGGTTTATGCACAGCCAGTAACACAGAACCGCGCGGTTGCTAGCTCACTCCCCACCATTTCCCCCCTGCTCCAGGCAGGACGGGAACGAGAACAGAAAGAAAATACATGGGCTGAGATAAGAACAGTCCAATAACTAA